>JAULKQ010042618.1:0-26878 GCA_032356285.1 Smithsoniella earleae | reverse complement strand
ATCGGTCCTCCCGAAAAGAACCGATTGTCGATCTACGCTGCTCCGATCACCAGGTGGGCTTCATCGGACGCGTACGGTCTACCGGCTGAACGATGGCGACCCGGGCGGCGAGTACGTGCTGGAGATCCGCTCGATCACGAACCCGCTTGCAGGATACCCCGAGTGCGAGGAGTTCAACGCGCAGGCATTGCGGATCAACGAGCCACTCGAGGTGTCGGCGGCGGCTCGATTCGGGCTGACCACGAGTACTACTCCCAACTACGAGCTGAACCTGCTCACTGTGCCTTCGCCGACGAAGCCTGGCGCCGAGATCGATGCGGTGGCGGAGGTGGTCGAGATCAGCTCGGGAACCGTTGTTGCGACGATCACGCACCCGAACTTCTTCCGGCCGGCCTGGTACAATGTCGCAGGCCAAGGACGACGGTATGCAGTTGGCGGCGCGAGATCACCGCTTCTCGGCGCGAATGTCCTCGACAACTTCGATGGGTCGGCGAGTATCGTGTTTCCGCCAGATCCAACCGATCCGAGCTTCGCGAACGGAGCTCCATCGACGGTCGACCCGACAGTGTCTACGACGGTGAAGGCTTCGACATCGTTTCTGTACGATCCGCAGGACCCAATGGTACCAGTACTTCAATCTGCTTACGGAAACCCAGCAGGACTCATTGATCCCGAGTACATTGAACTGGAGCGGGCGGCTGTCATCCGAGGTCTCGTTCAGGATGGCGATGGCAACAACCTCCCCGACGTGACGGTTTCGATTCTCGAGGATCAGAACTTCGGACAGACGAGGACGCGGGTCGATGGGCGATTCGACCTCGCCGTGAACGGTGGTCGCCAGCTGACGGTCGTCTACGAGAAGAACGGCTACTTCACCGCCCATCGCAAGGTACGGGTGCCCTGGCAGAACTACGTCGAAGCGAGCAAGGTCATGCTTGTACAGAAGGATCCTGTCGTCTCGATCATCGATCTGTCATCGCCAAATGCGGAGGCGGCGCGGGGCAGCGTCACTCCCGCCGATGACGCTGATTCTCGCCAAGCGACCGTGATCTTCCCGCCCGGCACGCAGGCGACGATGTTCGTTCCGGGAACGGGCGACGTGCCGATCTCGACTCTGAGTGTCAGAGCGACAGAGTACACCGTAGGGCCCAATGGCCCGGACCGGATGCCGGCTCAGCTTCCGCCGGATAGTGCATATACGTATGCGGTTGAGCTGAGCGTGGATGAAGCAGAAGTGGCCGGCGCGACTCGCGTCGACTTCAGTCAGCCGGTCTACTTTTATCTGGAGAATTTTCTCAACTTCACATTCTCAGATCAGGAGGATCCCCAGGCTCATCTCGTCCCGATGGGCTACTATGACCGCGAGACCGGGAACTGGGTGCCGTCCGACAGCGGCAGGTTCGTTCGCGTCAAGGGTGAGACCGGTGGGATGGCCAATCTGGACGTCAACGGAGACGACATCAGTGACGCGATTGATGTCGCAGAGTACGGACCGCTAGGGATTACGGCCGCCGAACGCACCAAGATCTGGCAACTCTATTCGATGAACGAAGTGCTCTGGCGTGTTCCTATCCGCCATTTCTCGATCTGGGATGCCAACTGGGCGTGGGGGCCACCGGGGGACGGTGGTAGTTGTGGGTGTGCGACCCCTAGCGGCGGTGGCGGGCCTCCAGCGAGTTGTCAGGAGGGGTCGATCATCGGTTGCCAGCCGCAGAGCCTTGGCGAGAGAGTTTCTGTGACCGGAACTCCGTTTGATCTGGTCTACGATAGTCGACAGACCCGCGGCTACGCGGCTGGGCGGACAGTGGAGATCTACGTCGAGGGCGCGAACTCTCCGACCCTGCCACCCAAGAGTATCGAGCTGGAGGTTGAAGTAGCGGGGCAGTTCCACAGGTCGAGCCATCCAGCTTATCCGAGCGGTGCTGTTGAGTTTACCTGGGACGGCAAGGACGCCTACGGCCGGGAGATTACCGGGAGATTCCCGGTGCGGATCCGGATCGGCTACACGTACGATGGCGTCTACCGAATCACTCCGCGCTTCCTTGAGAAGGGCTACCTTGGGGAGATCACAGGGAACATCGCGCGGATGGAGGTGACGCTGTGGGAAGAGCAGGTGGCTGCCGTTGAGGTCTGGGATGCACGAGGGCAAGGCCTCGGCGGTTGGGCACTCGACAACCACGTCTCGTACGACCCGGCCTCCCAGACTCTGCAGACAGCGAGTGGCACCCGTCAGAGCCCTCTGGCAATCGCGACGATCACCGCCCCGGGGAGCACCGAATACATGGCTCTCGATGACGAGGGCAACGTCTATTTCAAGACGGCCCATCAGATCTGGATGCGCACACCGGATGGAGTAGAGACACTCGTTGCGGGGGTCAATCAGGGATTCGCGGGCGATGATATAGTTGGTGGTGCCGCGTCGGCCAAGCTCAACTCTCCGACTGGGCTGGCGATCGGACCCGATGGGGCTCTATACGTAGCGGACTCCGGGAATTATCGGATCCGACGGATCGACCTCGACACCAGCACGATCACTAGCGTGGTGGGACCGCCATGTTCGGGTGCGCCGTGTCCGGCTGGACCGCCCTCAGCTGGAGACGGCCTGCGCGCGGATGATCCAGCGGTGCGGTTAACTACTCCGCACGATGTCGAGTTCGGTCCCGAGGGCACGATGTATATTTCGTTCAGTGGACGAATCAGGAGTGTCTCGCCTGAGCCCGACTTCATCATCGACACGATCGCGGGCACAGGTAGCGCGTTCTCCGCCGAGGACCACCCCACCGGGAACGCGAGGCTGAGCGGAACGGCCGGAGCGTTTCATCTCGCGGTGGGGCCGGACGGGCTTCTCTACTTCCCGAGCGATGCTAGCAACAACTACCGCGTTCGCAGGATTGGGGCGGATGGCAAGATGGAGACGGTTGCCGGGCAACTTGGGCCGGCAGAGTCGACCGGCGACGGTGGGCCCGCCACGAGTGCGTCGCTGAATCGTCCGAGAGGCATCGCGTTTGGCCCGGACGGCAGTCTCTACATTGCAGAGATGCAGGGTTTTCGCGTTCGTCGGGTGTCGCCTGGCGGGATCATTACAACGGTCGCCGGGTCGGGTACTCAGGGGGCAGCGGGCGATGATGGTCCGCCGGGCTTGGCTCGTTTCCAGGAACCTCGGGGGGTGAAGGTCGGCCCAGACGGCAACATTCTGATTGCCGATTGGGGTGCCGGCGACATCAGACGTGTCGCGCCGTCCTTCTGGGCGCTAGGCGACAGCGATCTCATCGCGTCCGAAGACGGTCGTGAGGTCTACGAGTTCGACGGTGATGGACGCCACACCAAGACCTATGACGCACTCACCGGCGCCACTCTGTTCACCTTCTCCTATACCGACGGTTCGTCGGGCAACCCACCCGGGTTGCTCGCTTCGATTGCAGATCGCACTGGAGCGAACGTGACGACGATCGAGCGATCGCTCGGCGTCCCGATGGCGATTGTTGCGCCCGGTGGGCAGAGGACAGAGCTCTCAGTGACTGGCGGCTACCTGGATTCTATCAGTAGTCCGGCTTTAGATCCGATCCAGCTAGCGCACTCGAGCGAAGGACTGCTTGAGGTGTTTACGGACGAACGTCCTGAAGGATACACATTCAACTTCAGCTATGATTCGCTCGGCCGTCTGACGCTTGACCAGGACCCCGACGGCGGATCCAAAACACTGACCCGCACGCCTATCGGCCCGGCTGCCGGGATTGATGGCGGATTCACGGTCGACCTGACGACCGGTGTCAACCGCACATTTGACTATCTTGTGGAGAGGTTCACTGACGAATCAGTGCACCAGGTTGACACGTACCCAGACGGAACCACGACGGAGTTCACGGTATCGGGTGACGGGGTACTTCTGAATTGGGTCTTGGCCGAGGGGACAGAGATTTCGGCCGTTCGAGGCCCCGAGGTAGGTCGGTTTGGGTTCCAGGCGCCGGTGTGGACGTCTGTCGTCCTGGCAACCCCGGGAATGAAGGCGGCTTCAGAAGCAGCAGTCCTTCAATCGTCGCGGACGGTGACGTTGCAGGATCCCACGAACCCGTTGACCGTGGACTCCATCAACGACGACATCAGCTTCAACGGCCGAACGCGCCGGCGTAGTTATCACGGACCGAGTAGGACGCTCACCGAGACGTCTCCGGTGGGCCGCGTGCGGTACACGCGCTTCGATGCGGAGGGCAGAGTAATCGAGCGTGAGGTGGATGGGCTTAATGTTGTTCAATTCGCCTACGACGCTTCCGGTCGACTCGAGACGGTCACAATCCACCCGACAAGCGGAGGGGAGCCTGATCGGGTGTACACGATGGGGTACGATTCGCAGAACCGTCTGACAAGCGTCCAAGATCCCGTGTCGGGCATCCATGCCTTCAGTAGCTTCACGGGCCACGATCTACCGCGGACGATCACTCTTCCGGACCTTTTGCAGGTAGGCCTCACGTACGACGAGGCTGGCAATCTTAAGTCGCTTACACCGCCGGCGCGCACTGCCCATGCGTTCGACCACAACGGGGTAGGCCGTGAGACGCAGTACATTCCCCCGCAAACTACGCCAGCGATTGCGGACCGAGACACACTAGTAAACTACAATCTGGATCGACAGATTGAAAGCGTGATGCTGCCGGGAGGAGACCAGCTGAACCCAGAATACGATCCTCAGACCGGACGACTCGAGTCGGTGGCGCTACCCGGTGGGGCTGAGTCGCTCGAGTACCGCTATGAGCTGGTGCCAGACACCGGACAGGTCTCGTCCATCGTCGGACCTGCTGGCGGCGGGAATCGGCCTGTCCTTAGCTTGGGCTACGATGGATTCCTCGAAACGGTAAGCACGTGGACATGCGAGACCGCACCCTGCCCGGCGGGCACGGTAGAGGGGACGGTTGCGCATACATTCGACGAGAGGCTTTATCGCGATTCTCAGACCATCGGCGGCGAGGAGGTCCTGTTCTCATATGATGACGACGGCCTCCTGGCCGGCGTGGGCGACCTTGTGCTGATCCGAGAAACGGACCCTACGAGCATGGATTTCGATCATGGCGGAGTGGTTGCGACGACCCTCGCCAGCGTCGCAGATTCCACGTCGTACAATCGATTCGGAGAGGTTTCGTTCTACACAGCGAGTTACCAAGGCACTGACTTCTTCGAGGTGGAGTACCTTCAGCGTGATGGGCTTGGTAGAATCGTCGACAAGACGGAGCGGATCGACGGTGATCTTTACGCCTACAACTACGGCTACGATTCTAGGGGCCGACTTGACGCTGTGACCGTGACGAAGAACGGCACCCCGGAGTATGCGGGCAGCTATTCGTATGATGGCAACGGAAACCGCGTGGCTGGCCCGAATCTAGTCGGTGGCGCGATCTACGACGAGCAGGACAGGCTGTGCGTCTATGGTGACACTACCTATCTGTACGGGGACAACGGCGAACTGGCTCTCAAGACCGAGAATGTGGCGGCACCCATTCCGACACAGTGCGGAGTGTCAGGTAGCGGCGACGCCACGCAATACACATATGACGCTCTCGGCAATCTCCGTGAGATCATCCTGCCAAGTGGGTCACAGATAGAGTACGTGGTCGATGGCATCGGCCGGCGGATCGGAAAGAAGGTCAACGGGGTTCTTGTGCGAGCGTTCTTGTACGAGTCGCCACTGCGCGTGGCGGCAGAGTTGGACGTGGTTGCGGGCGCGGTTGTCGGCACAGTGAAGTCCCGGTTCGTGTATGGAGAGAAGCCGAATGTACCCGAGTATATGGTGCGTGATGGCATAACGTACCGGATAGTCGCGGACGAGCTCGGGAGTGTCCGATTCGTCGTAGATTCAACGACCGGATCGATTGTTCAGCGCATGGAGTACGACGAGTTCGGGCGCACTCTACCCGGCGGAGATACGAATCCTGGGTTCCAGCCCTTCGGGTTCGCGGGTGGGCTATACGACTCTGATGATATGCCGTCGGAGCCAGGATCGGGGTTGGTGCGGTTCGGCGCGCGGGACTATGACCCCGAGATTGGACGATGGACCGCCAAGGACCCAATTCGCTTCGAAGGGAGCTTCACCAATCTGTATCAGTACGTCAATGGAGACCCGGTCAATCGGATCGATCCGTTCGGGCTCGGCGATGTGATTCAATTTCCCCCTGGCGGCCGTGGGACGCCGCGACCGTATTGGATGCCTCCCCCGCTCCCAGGAGGGAGCCCTGTTACTCCCCTATTCCCACCATACAAGCCGTGGTTCCCGCCATTCGAGCCACTGCCCTTCCTACTTCCACTTCCAGTACTCTGTGCAGAGCCGACCCTGTCGGTGAGCCTGCCAAATCTGTGTCCTCCACCGTGTGCGTGATAGTGCCCGGGGAGAGCGCAGCCACTAGGTAAACGAAGGAGTGGTTTTGCGGGAGAACGACACGATCGCAGCATTTTCTCGGCTAGCAGGTGGCCACGAGAGCACTGCCCAACTTGTGGAGGTTCTCCAAGCGGGGCTGAAGCGCGGGGATCTGGCGAAAGCCGAGGTCCAACGGGTTCTGGCGGCACTTCGGACCGTTCTATCGGAAGGTGGCACCGCCGCCAGCTCCTCCTTGTCGTGCGGCTTCTGTGGGAGGAGCAAGGATGACACACGGACGCTGGTCGTGGCGGCGGACAGCGCGATCTGCGACGAGTGCATTCTGACCGGAGTGGACGCCTTGCGACGAAAGGAGAGCGGACTCCTAGCGTGCGCGCTCAGCTTCGTCCGGACAGCCGCCAAGCTCTCGAGAGTGGGGCGAGGTAGAGGTGTGTAGGAGGCATCGCGCTCAAGTGCGAGTAGCTGGTCCCCCAACAGAGTCACCCTCAACACGCACGTAAGGCGATCCGCCACGATGCTCGCGACACTCGGATCGGTTCGGCAGGAGATCGCACGACAGGGCGATGTCCGCCGTCACTAGAGTTCGCTCTGGAATCGCGACCGGTGAGGGCGATTGCGATTGACCCCGGAACCGCTCCTGGACGGCATCTTCGATTTGTCTCTTCAGCGGTTGCCACTTCAAGGCGCAGACAAGAAAGCAAACGCGCCTTCCCCTCCTACGTGCAAGGGCGTATCGGCCGGGCAGACAAAGAAGTCACCAGGCCGCGCGTCGAGCGCAAAGTTTCCGAACGTCGCGTCTCCTCGCACCGCACCACAGGTTCCGGGCAAAGCAAGCTGAATAGTCAAGTTGTCGGTCGGCGGATCCGGAAAAACGACGTTCTGAGTCGTGGCGATCATCGTTACGGGCAGCTCGCCAGCTGACCGTATCTCGATCGACTGGAGACGGCCGTGCTCTAGCGCTTGCACCATCCACTGCGCGTAGTCTTTCGCCGATGCGCTGTATCTATCCACCGACCCGGTCGCCCGGCACCTTCTTGCGCCGAGTCTCGGCACCGGTTGGAGCATCGTCTTCGCTCAGTCGCGCTCGCAGAACAACACTTTGACAAACGGTGGCCAGACGGCAGGGGCATTCGTACTACCGCTAAGGCCGTCGCCGCCGCGCGCGGGGTTCGGTCCGTTGGCCCATGGAGTGCTGCCCCAGTTTGAGTCGCTACCCTTCCACGGGCCGCCCGAAACGGTTCCACTTACGCTGTGGGAATGCTGCGAGCTTCCTCCCTCCTCACCCAAGTCTCCGCCATTGGCGACTGCTCCGAGAAGGAAGCGCCCGGCGCCATCCTGGAACTGTCTCCAGCCCTCGGGGCACTGCCTCGCATTGATAGCGAGCACGGCGTTCTTGGTTGCCGACAAGAAGTCGTCTTCTCTTTGCTTGAGCCCTTTGAGCGCGCTCTGCGCAGCGTCGGCCTTCCGCTGCACGCATCGGAGAACCTCCTTGAGGTCAGACCAGTCTTCTGGCGGAGTGTCGATACAGTCCTCCTGCGCTCCACTCTCCGCCACGCCGGCCGCAAGCGCGAAGAGCGCACACGTGACTACTAGGAGAAGAACCCGATTCACCAGCATTGTCAGCTCCTTGAATCCGCCCGAGAGAACGAGTGTGTCGTGGCCATCATGGCGGAACTCGGTGGCCGCTCGCCGGCTCTCCCGTCTGAAGGGTCGCTTCGACGAGAGTGCCTAGGGGACGTAGTAGCAGGAGATCGGTGGGTTGGCGGAGTCGCACCCCTCGGGGCTCGGGCCTCCTGCTCCTCGCCACAACCAGGAACCACCGACGATCGCGACAGCAAGGGCGCCGATAGCCACCATCGATCTCGGACTCGGTCGCCAAGAGCGCACCTCCTTCTCGAGCAGCTGTCGGGCGGAGGAACTCGCGCTCTGGAAGCTGCTCAGACCCTCAACAAACCGGAGGTCGCCAAAGTCCCGGCCGACGGCGGCCTCGACCGCGTTCGCAGTCGAGGCGGAGAAGTTCCGGCGGATTCGATACGACAGAGCGATGGTCTTCTTCTGAAAGTCCTTCGCCGGTCCAAACGACCTACCTCGACCGACCGCGCTCGCCTCGACGACAAAGTCGGCGGAGTGCTTGTCGAATTCATCGAGAACCTGGTTCTGCCTCTGGCGATGCGCCAGTCTCAGCGTGACCGCAATCGCGGCTAGAGCCGCCAGCAATCCTAGGTCAAAGATCATGATCCCAAGATCCTAGGATTCGGAGATCTCTTTGCAAGAGCAGGGGGTTCGTGTATTCGGAACCCGTCCTGTCCGGAAACCCGGCCCACACTGATTTCTGCGGAGAAGACCTTCCGTCAGCGAGCCTACAGAGGAGGCTTCGACACGTCGATGTTGCTTGGGCGCAGCGGCTCGGGGATCTTTCCGTGTGATGCCGCAGCCCAGTGCATTGCACTTCCTTCTCCTGACGTTCGCCGGGTGGGTGAACCGTCGGCATCAGAACGTCATCGACTACCTCCTGGAGGAGAACCGTGTGCTCCGCGAGCAGCTCGATGCTCGGCTCGGCGGTGGGCGAATCCGCTTCAACGACGATCAGCGGCGCCGGCTGGGTGCGAAGGGACGGCTCCTTGGCCGGAAGTGGCTTCAGGAGTACGGGAACCTGGTCACACCGGATACGGTCCTCCGCTGGTATCGGGAGCTGATCGCCGAAAAGTACGACGGCAGTGCGCGCCGTGGGCCGGGTCGACCGGCAAAGCCGGTGGAGACGGTCGCGTTGGTCGTTCGCCTGGCTCGCGAGAATCCGGGATACACGCGCATCCGCGACGTCATGCGCAGTCTCGGTCACGAGATCGGGCGTACCACGGTCGGCTCCATCCTGGCGGAGCACGGGGTCGAACCAGCGCCGGAGCGACGGAAGAAGATGCCGTGGAAGATGTTCCTCAAGTCCCACTGGGAGGTCGTGGCCGCCATGGACTTCTTCACGGTCGAGGTCGTGACGATTGGCGGTCTGGTCCGATACTCGGTGCTGTGCGTGATCGAGCTGAGCACGCGCAAGGTTCATATCGCGGGCATCACCTATCAGCCCTGCGAGACGTGGATGAGGAACATGGCGCGACACCTGACGGATGGGTTCGACGGCTTCCTGCTCGACAAGAGCTACCTGATCCTAGACCGCGATCCTCTGTTCACCAAGAGCTTCCGGGCTATCCTGCGGGGCAGCGGCGTGGAGCCGCTTCGGTTGCCTGCACGAAGTCCGAATCTCAACGCCTACGCCGAACGGCGTCGTGCTGTCGATCAAATCGGAGTGTCTCGATAAGATCGTGCCGCTCGGTGAGCGGCACCTTCGGCACGCCATCCGCGAGTACGTTGAGCACTACCATCTGGAGCGGCATCACCAGGGACTTGGGAGTGCGATCACCACGCCGAAAGAGATTACGCGCGTCGACGGGCGACTGCGGCGCCGCCGACGGCTGGGCGGAGCTCTCAACCACTACTATCGAGAAGCGGCGTGACGGCCCCGGCCGAGTTTCCGGACAGGACGGGGGTGGGGCGAAAGTTCACCGAACAACCCCGACGTTTCGCCTGCGACCCGCGTCCCCTCGATCGTCAGCATCTTGCGCGTGGTCTCGACGCCGCCATGTGCAGAGAAGCCCGTTAGTGGATGGCGCGCGTTGTCGATAGTCGGAACGCGCGTGACCGAGGCGCCGGTATCACCGGGCGGCAGAAGTACCGACGTGTCGTTGCATGCAGGCGCGGCTGAAGAGCTGACCCAGGTAGGGCGTTGGGAACGGGTGGCTACGTGGTGTGGCACTCCGGGCAACAGTAGGCGCAGCCGTTGCTGTCGGCGTAAATCTTCTTCGCAGCGCTCACCGCGCTCTGGCAGTTTGGCTGATTGCCCAATGGAACCCTGTTGGAATGGTCGGGCAAGTGGCTGCACTTGCCCGGCGTCAGATCATGTACCTCATGGTCATTTGAACTCGGCTGAGCGTTTCTGTTTACGCAGTATTCCGGCATTTTTCTGCTCCTCCCCGAAGCCTCGTCGAGTTTGTCAGGCAGTTCGGAACTTTCCCGCCACGGACGGTTGAGCTTAGTGACAGGTATTGGCTTGGAGGTCTATGGAAATGCCTAGTGCCGGTCCTCTTGTCGGTGTGGCGACCGTTCTTGTCCGTTCGACCGCTGTGCGCCGATGCGGTGCTGGTCGTAAGGGCGAATAAGGCGATCAGGATGGCGGTACCGACACGCTTCATAGCTTCCCTCCGATGCCTGCGGTCCGAGGTTGACTATCCGTGCGGCACTATGGGACAGAGAGTATCGGCCGTCAACGTCCCGCCCCTCTCTACCACCGACGCAAGATGACGACACCGACTTTGCCAGGCAACGCTCGCTGCCATCGCCGACGTTGCGAAGAGCGTAGAAGACACCGGACGTGGCCGCGCGTATGTGCAATCGTCGTGACCCTAGGCATCGTCCTTGGATCCCTCCCCGAGATCGCGGCGTCGGAGCGGTTCGCGCCGTGGCTCGATCGCGAGCGCGTCGAGCCCCGGCCGAGCAAGAGGGGCGGCCGGGTCATGCCGACGCGGCCGGAGCCCACCCCGTTTATCCCGCGACCTCCCGGTTCCCCGGCCGATGCGCGGGGGAAAGCGTCTGTGGTCGACGGCGACACGATCAGAATTGATGACGTCTCGATCCGGATACATGGCATCGACGCCCCGGAGAGCGCGCAGGCGTGCTGTGATGCCTCAGGAGCCGGATACGCCTGTGGCGACCGGGCGACCGAGTACATGGAGATGCTCGTCAGCGGCGAGGTCGTCTCGTGCGTCCAGACCGACGCGGATCGGTATGGTCGGATGGTTGCGATCTGCGAGTCCGACGGGCTTGATCTGGGCTACGAGATGGTCTGGGCCGGATGGGCGATCGCGTACACCCGATTCTCCGACGACTACGTCGGCGTCGAGCAGCAGGCCCGCGAGGCGGGGCGAGGAATGTGGATGGGGACGTTTGTTCTTCCGTCGGATTGGCGGGCGGGGTACCGGACCTGCGCGCTCCCGCCCGTGCTGACCCCGAGACCGACGGCTTCGGCGAGCCCCACGCCGACCCTCCGTCCGCCCCCGACGCCCTGGCCGACGCTGAGCCCGACCCCGAGGCCCCCGCCCCGACCCACGCTGCGACCGACACCTCGACCTACCCCACGGAGCTGCTGCCGAGTGTGCACGACGGGGAAGGCGTGCGGGGACTCGTGCATCTCGCGCAGCAACAACTGCTCTCGGCCGCGGGGGTGCGCCTGCAATGGGTGACGTGACCAGGGACCAAAGGCAGCTTCATGTCCGGCTTCGTCGCGGGCTATCCAAGCTCCGAGCTGGGCTTTCGGTAGCTCGGCCCGACGAGACGACGACCGGTGCTGGCGCCTTCGGTGACCGTGAGAGGCCGCGACCAGTCTGCGTCGCGGTCGGGCTGGGCTCGGACGATGGCGAGCGTTCCGCTCCGCCCTACCTACACTCGATGCCCGCGGCGCGGTGGTCCGGCCACGGGGATCTCTCGTGGGCGGTCTCCAGCGGGTAAGGTGCCGTCGCGGGGCGTCCGCTACACTTTCTGGTATTTCCCCTTCCCGACGCGCTTCACCTTCTCGCTCTCCATCCAGCGCGTCAGCGTCGGATAGACCTGGGCGCGTCCGCGCGCCTTCACGCCGGGGCGCTTCATGACGTCGTCGACGGAGAACGTCTTTGGGAGTCCCTTGAGAACGTCGTCCCAGTTCAGCCGCTTTCCCGAGCGCCTCTTCCCACCCGCTCGTCTTGCGTTGGCGCGTGCGGGCCGTGCGGTTGAGCGGGTCGTGGGCTTTGAGCCCGTGATCGCGAGACGCCATTGGTCCGCCTGAGCCACGAGCCTCTCCAGTTCCTCCTCTCGGCGACGGATCTCACTCAGCACGACGTCGAGCGCGCGCTGAGCTTGCTTGCGAACGTCTGCGAACGGGTCTGTTGCCATCATTTCACCTCCAGAGTGGACTGACGTAGGAGGAGATGTATCGGACGGCGGACAATAGTGCGAGCATATGTCCGCAATCGCGGACAGAAAGTCCGGTCGTTCGGACGGGAGTTCTCGTGCGGTCGTTCGATTGACCCTGCTCGCCGAGCGAAGTCAGGCGGCGCGATCGCGTCCGGAGGCCCTCACGGCGCGCGCCCTCCAGAGGTCGTGGTTGACCTGCAGAAGCAGCCAGACCTCGGCGGCGGTGCCAGAGTAGTCCTCAAGAAGGAGCGCGAGTTCGCGCGTAATCGCCGACTCTCCCGAGATGACTCTGTAGAGGGTCTGCCGGGAGACGCCAAGCTCGCGTGCGGCCTGGGTGATACTTGCGTCGAGCGACGGGAGAACGCTGGCGGAAAGGAAATCGCCGGGATGGATCGGCTCCTTCGGGGTCCGAAAAGAGATCTGGGCACGCTGGCTCATGTGGGCGTGCAGAGCAAGCGCGGTGCCGAGACGAGGGCCTGCAGACTCCGCGAGTGCACGAGGTCCGAAGTTCAATGCCTACGCCGAACGCTTCCGAGATCGGCATCACCAGGAAGTCGCCAGGATCCTCGTCCCTGACCCCTTCGCCGGTTTGAAACTGACCCACCCCGGGTTTGGTTAGTCGTTCTTCATCTTCTGCTTGTTTGGTCCAGGGGCAGAGGGCTTGGGGGCGTCGTCGGGGTCGTCCTTCCCACGGCGTCGGCGAAGCCGGAAGCTCTTTCCCTTGGTCGTGATGATGGTGGCGCGGTCGGCGAGACGGTCGATGAGCGCGGTGGCGAGCTTCTCGTCTCCCGCGAAGACCTGGGGCCACTCGCTGAAGGCGAGATTGGTGGTGACGATGACGGAGCTTCGCTCGTAGCGGGCGGTGAGGAGATTGAAGAGGAGCTCGCCTCCTGTGCGATCGAAGGGGACGAAGCCGAGCTCGTCGACGACGAGGAGCTGCAGTCGAGCGAGTCGGCGCTGAAGGCGCGTGAGCTCGCGCTGGTCGCGGGCTTCGAGCAGCGTGCGGACGAGGTCGGCGGCTCGCCAGAAGCCGACGTGGCGACGCTGACGGGCCGCTTCGATGCCAAGCGCGATGGCGAGGTGGGTCTTGCCCGTACCGATGGGACCGGCCAGCAGCACATTCTCGGCCCGATCGATCCAGCCTCCGCGGGCGAGCTCGAGGACGACACCCGACTCGATGCCGTCGGCTTGCTTGAAGTCGAAGGTGTCCAGGGGCTTGAGCTCGGGGAAGCGGGCGGCGGCCATCCGATTGCGCACGGCCGACTCCGAGCGCGAGACGATCTCGGTGGCGAGCACTTCGTAGAGGTACTCCTCGTGCGACCAACCCTCCTCGCGTGCCTGACGGGCCAGGGACTCGAAGGAGCGGGCGAGTCCGGGCATCTTGAGCGTGCGCGCTTGTGCGCGGACGAGATCGGTGGCGGTCTCGGCCCGGCTCATGGCGTGACCTCCAGCAGCGCGTCGTAGTCGTGGACGCACGGAGGAGCGACATCGATCCCCTGAACGCTCGGCGGCAGGCGGTCGATGTCGACCGTCGTGCTCGCGGACACGTCGTCGGCCAAGGCGAGGCCGAGCGGCGTGTCGTGGGCCAGAGCGCGGCCGATGCGGATGGCGACCTGCATCTCGCCGAGCCGGACGATGGCCTCGAGCACGCGGGCGAAGTGGCGTGCGGCCTCCCGCGGGCCGTGCTCGTCGACCAGGCGACGCCACAGAGTCACGAAGGGCTCGCCCAGCTCGGGGACGAGCCGATGGGCGACCTGGCGCACCGCCTGAGGCTTGCGGGCGAGCTCGGGCAGGTAGTGGCGGTAGCGGATCGAGCGCTGGCCGAAACGAAGGCGCGGGTGCGCGACGCGGCCATCGGGGCCGACGATCTCGGCCGACGAAGGGCCGAGGTAGGCTGTGAGCTCCAGGCCCGTCCAGGCGCACGGGACCGAGTAGTACGCGCCCTCCATCTGCACGAGCGAACGCGGCGAGACGGAAACCACTCGCGCCGCCGCCGATCGGAACGGGCTGTGAGGAAGCGCGATCATCGCCGTCCGCTCGGCCTCGAAGCGATCGGCGATGGTGCGGCCCTGTCGATCGCGACCCGTCTCGGCCTGACGATCGAGCCTGGCGAGAAGAGCGCGATTGATCGTCTCGAGGTCCAGTCCCTCGGGGATCGGAACGAGATGCTGCCAGCGCACGGCCCGTCCCCGGCTCTCCACGCCGCCTTTGTCGTGTCCCGTCCCCGGCCGGGCGAAGCACGGCTCGAAGGCGTAGTGCGCGGCCAGCGCCAGCATGCGCGCCGTCAGATCGCGCTCGGAGCCGACCAGCACGCGGCGGACCGCCGAACGGAGATTGTCGTACAGAAGCCGGAGCGGCACGCCGCCCAGGTGCGCGAACGCCCGCACGTGGCCGTCGAGGAACGAGACCTGGTCCTGGCGCTCGTAGATCCAGGCGAAGTCCCGGCCCGAGTGCATGAGGCGGAGGACGAACAGGTGGGCTTTGGTCCGCTTCCCGGCCAGGTCGACCCAGACCTCGAAGAAGTCGACCTCGCCGAGGTCGCCGGGCAGGTACTCCAGCGGCACGAAGACCTCGCGGCGTCGGCGCTTGTACTCGGCCACGTACTCCTTGACCAAGGTGACGCCGACCTCGTGGCCCTCCTCGACGAGCATCCCGTGCAGGCGGGTGGCCGTCAGCCTCTGCTTGCCCTGGGTCCAGCGAGGCGAGTCCTCGAGGATCTCGTCCATCCGGCCCCGGACCCGCTCGAGCACGGGCCTCGGCCGCGCGCTCCGCTTCCTCACGCCGGGCTCGGCCCCGGCCAGGTAGCGGCGCACGGTATTGCGCGAGATCCCGAACTCCCGCGCTACGCGCCGTACTCCCCACCCCTCCGCCAGCACAAGGTGCCGGATCGCATGCACCTGCTCCATCCGCAGCATCCTCCTGCGGAAGCCCGGAACCTCCCGGCCCGGCAACCCCCGCCGCTCGGGGGTGGGTCAGTTTCAGAGCGGCGGGTGGGTCAATTTCAGAGCGGCGCTACCACCGGAGAACCCGGGGTGATTCACCCCGAGGATCGGCCGGGGTTTTGGATCGATCCAACGCGACGAACTGAATCGCCTCGGAGCGGCCCGGTGGGATCCTGAATCCCCCCTACCGCGAAGCTGCGTAGCTGCCTGGGCCAAGTTTTAGGACAGAACGCGCTCGTCGCGAGCTGTTGAGCGACCTCGATGAGGTGGCGCAGGTGAAACGGGAATACGAGAGGAGGCGCGATGGCGGCTCTCTCCGTGGCTGCATGCCCAGAGGCGGCGGCGGTTGCATCCTGAGCTCGACTTTCTACGGCGGGCTCGGCGCGGGGAATCGCGCGCGACGCTCCTCGAACTCGACTCTGCCCTCCGTCCCACGAGAGTAGAAGCAATCGTGCACCTCGCGGACGAATTGATCCGTGCTTGCATCGAAGGACCATCCAACGGTGGAGACGACGACCCCGTCGATGTTTGGACGCCGCCGTAGCAGGGCTGCCGCGAAGCGATCGGGGCGCACCAGCCTTCCCAGGTGTGTTCGCTTGGTGCGGAATCGATCGAGCTCCGAGCGCAGGCGCGGCGGTAGGCGATGCGGGTCGATCGGTACCTCGCGGCCGTCACGAGACTCCCGCACCTGCGTGAAGAGGTCGAGGGAGGGCAGGGTGTACATCGCCCACCCGCCGAGCTTCCAGGCGCTGATCCCGTGGGTATGGACGAACGCGAAGTGCATCGCGGGCCAGACGAGGAGGATCGCGGTAAGGGCCCTCACCACAGCCGAGCGTACGCACCCGTTCAATTGAACTCCCACGAGGGCCCCTCGCCGAGTCTAGAGCCCACGAGTACGACGTAGATCGCGGCGTACACTGGGACGGCTCGGCCGACCTGATTCGAGCGAAGCTGCGGGAGCAGCAACGCGCTGAGGAGGAGTCCGTACAGGAGCTCGCGGGCGCCCAGCTGGATGGACGCGACCAGGGCGATTCCGACGAGCGCCGCCGTCGGTCGCCAGCGGCGAACGAGCAAGCCGAGCGCAATCAGGATCTCCAGCACCCACACCGCGTTGCTCACGATCAGGGCGGGCCACGAGGTCAGGCGAAATGGCCCGGCCCCCGGGGTGTACGGGTCGGTGCTCTCGAGGCGAGCGGTCTCGGTCGCGTCGACTAGCCACCGCACGACGTCCCCGGTGGATTCTCCGGCGGCGACCGAGAAGGCGAAGAACTGACCCTGAAAATAGGTTCCGTGAAGCGCCTTCTGTAGGCCGGCCCATCCAAGCACTCCGACGGCGAGCCAGGCCCAGGCCGTGAGCAGTAGGCGGCGGTCTCCGGGCGTTCTCGTCCCGCAGATCGCCAGGAACGTGAGCGCGTAGAACCCAAGGTAGGTGTGGTTGGCGGTGCTCGGAAAGGTTGCCCAGATCCGGACGGCGAGCAGCGCGGCCATGATCGCGCCGGCCGCGCGACGCGCCGGCGGGAATGCCCCCGCGGCGAGAGCACCGAGGCTCGCGACCGCCAGTGATGTCGCGAGCTCTGGGTGCGCCACCTCGCTCGCCCAAAGCCAGAATCTCGCCGCCTCGTGCAACAGGAGCAGAAGCGCGCAGGCCTCTGCGCGACCGTCGAGCACGGCTTCGTCCTCGGGGCTGGCAAGTGAGAAAAGCGTGTCGTGCGACATGTCTCGCGGCCTACGGGAGCGACGGGCCAGCTCCGCCGAGTCGTCCAGGTGGCTCGCCCGGACTGGCTCGCCAAAGGGATGGCCGACGGCGCGTGGGTGGGAGCCCGACTGGGGGACTCCCGGCCACCCGCGAGCCGAGGCTACCGACGCTCCCTTTCCTCGGGGCCGCGTCTAAGGTCTACGGAACGACGAGGTCCACCACGTCGCCGGAAGTCCGCATCATCCGATCGGTGAAGGTCACCCGGATCCTGTTGGTTTCGCCCTCCTCGAGAGGGATGTCGGCCTCCCATTTGTTGGACCCGCCGTTGTAGAATAGCTCGCCCGACCAGAGGTCGTTGGCCCCGAAGCCAGTGTCGCCCGACGTGGTCTCGTTCAGCCACACGGCCTTCGCCACGTGCGCATCCGGGGCTTCGTCGCCGTTCGGACGGGTGTACGTCACCTCGAAGCAGGAGTCGGTGGCGGTGCACCCGCCTGAGCCTGTGATGTCGGATCTCGTGATCTCGACATCGTTGTAGTCGCTCACCTCGTCGGTCCCGTCCATGGTGAACGTCATCGGCGTCTCGCACACCGCCCCGCCCGTACGGAGCTTGTACTCGCCGCCCGGAGCGTCCTCGCGCTCGAGCGGTAGCGTCTCGCACTTCGCCGAGGCGGAGATGTCGTCTCGCAAGATGCCACCGGCGCTGCAGTAGTCGCCGTTCTCACCCTCCTTCGTGCCGTGGCAGCACTTGTGGAACGGATTGTGTCCGCCGTCGCCGAGGCGGTAGCACGACTTGGGGCACATGTAGTTGCCGCGGAACAAGATGTCGCAGAACGAATCGTTCTGGAAGTTGTTGTCCTTGAACAGGTCGCGGGTCGTGTTCGGCTGACACTCCGGGTCGTCGAGCGGGTCGTCATCGCAGTCGCACTTGTCGATGTTCGTCTCGCCGTCCGCCTCCGGCTCGCTGAAGTTCTCATCGTTGCAGTTGTCCGGATAGCGCGCCGACACCAGCGTCGTGAAGTCGTGCGTGTCACCGCTGTAGTCCACCAGCGTGGGCGGGAAGGGAGTCGGCGCAGGCGGCGGGTTGTCCATGTGGAGCCGCCGAAGCGCCAGGCGCTTCTTGCATTGGTTCCGGTTGCCCACGGTGGTTCCGTCGAGATCCTCGCAATAGCCATTGACGAGCTCTTTGCACTCCTTGCGAGGGGCGTCGGGCTTGTCCTTGTTCACGGTGTAGGACCGCAGCCAGCCATCGAGCCCAACGTTCGGATTCCACCGGCCAAAGGTCACGAACCGCCAGTGGTTGTTGAGTGCGTTCCACTCGCTGGCGGTCTCACTGTCGAGGTGGTTTGGGGGCCCGCAGCGCCTCCGGCACCACTCCGCGGGGGTAACGAGGTCGGTTGGGCTTGTGTCTTCGATGACGTAGATGTGGTCGTCCAGGACGCCCCCGCTCTCCCAGTTTCCCATCACTCCTTGGTCTGTCGCGACGTCCGGGTCGAACAGCACTTTGTTGACGTGGCTAGGGAGCGCGCTCGGGCCATCGATGAGCTCCTCTTGCGTCATGAGCACCCAGCTACCGTTGTTGTGCTGGAGATCGACATCCTTGTCGTAGTACCTTCCGTGAAGAAGGCGATTGCACATGGCCTTGCAGCCGAGTACGGCCGAGGCCACGTCGTGTGCGCACGGCTCACACACGGCGGGGTTGGGCACAAAGCTGTAGCCGACCTCGCCCTCGAAGTCCGCCGGCTACCCCACCTCTTTCTTGGTATAGTACCGCACGGCGTGTACGCACTTGCCGAGCTCCGTCTGGCTGGTGTCGCATGACGAAGGCTTCGCGCTCCGATCGCTCACGACCTTGCCGGTTCCGTGATCGAGGCAGATGACCCACTCGCTCGGCACGGCGGTCTCGAACTCGGAATGGGCCGGTAAGGTGTCGAAGGCCGGCACGACCTCGAAGCACTCGTCCCGGAGCGAGTGAGTGCTCCGAGGTGAGGTATCCGTTTCGTCGTCGTAGATATCTCGCGGGATGTGGACATCGCAGACGTAGGCGGCCGCCGGAGTCGGGATCATCACCGTACCTAGGAGTCCCGCAGTGGCGACTGGGGCTAGGAAGACTCTGATACCTCCACGGACCTTCCTGTGGCGACGCGCAGAATGGGGTGACATCGTGAGTCCCTCCAAAGGGTTGAGGCGCCCCACGAACGTACCGAGACGGCCGCAAAGATGGGACGCTCGTTCATATGCGACCGTGCTCCGCGCGCTTCGACACGTCAATCAGTGCGAGGAACAGATCGGTTGACTAGCCTAGAGCGCTGACCGCCAACCGGTATCGCGTGGGGAGACTAGGCTGTCTTTCTGTTTGCGTAACAGCTGCAAACGTCGCGAAGTTTGGCGAGTCCTCAATCGCTCGTCCGTGCAGGCTTCCGCCGTTGTTGACTCTCCTGGACTTTCCAAGGCGCAGGATCTTTCTGGAGAAAGTCATCGAGGGGCACGCGCAGGTGGACTACGGCATGGCGGATCCTTGCCGCGTAGGCCTGGAGCTGGGGACTGGGCGCACGATCTAGAGCTTCGTTGCACTCCGCCACGAATGCTCGCCACTTCCGCATCTGCGAATCGGTGAGCTCAGGGGCTGGCAGGTCGCCTGAGCGTGGCCCCTTTCGAAACCAGCGAAACATCAATCTCGGCGCCTAGTAGCTGGCACATGCATGCCCAGCCATGAGGACAGTCGAGTCTGGTTCGTTGGACACGAATCGGTCGTTAAGCAGCATTTTCTTGGCGTGCCTCTCTGCCGCTGTGTCGGAAGATGCGGGTCTCGTGCCAACACTCTCCGGCGGTGCCAGCTCCCCTGCATTGGCTCCCCTCTTGCTCCTTGGATGACGGGCGATGTGCCGCGATAGGCGCGGCCGAATAGCACCGTTTCGGGAGGAACTGCGATGAGGCAACTAGTCTGCTTGGCGATGGTTCGCACCACGATCCTTCTCGGATTCATTCTCGCTACCATGAGTTCGGCACTTGCTAGCAACGTCATCGACGGCTGCGGTCAGACCTGTGAAGTCGACTGCTCCAGCGATCCGGACTGCCGAGAAGCTGTGAGCGGAAAGTGCGTTTTGACGGCGGACATCTCGTGCGGCTCAGGCGACTCCTCCATCGAGTTGCTGAGCGGAAACGACCTCGATCTCCAAGGCTACGACATCACCTGTAGCGAGGCGTCGCCTGACAATTGCGGCTACTCAGCCATCTCGGTTCTATCGTCAGGAAGCAAGATCACGAGCGATGGGTCAGGAGATGACGGAGAGTCAGTCATCTCGGGCCGCTTCACATTCGGGGTGCACTGCAACTCAAACACGGGTTCGATCGTGGAGCATCTCACGATCTTCGACGGAGTCGCGGCCGTCAAGAACTGCGCGACCGTTCGCGAGAACGTAATCGGGCCGTCGAGCCAGTTCTTCCTGCTGGTGAACTTCGGGATCGTCAATGAGGGCGTCGGATCGGGCGACTCGGTCAACAAGAATCACATTGAGGGGAGGCTTCGTGCGATATCCGGCGGATCGGACTCCCTTGAGATCAGGGAGAACGTCATCCACACCGACAGCTCCGCGTCGGCGATCAAGTTGGGCGACAGTACAAATGGGGCCGATGGGGTGGCGAAGTTCAACGTCTTCTTCGCAGACGGAGCCAACGCCAGCTCTCTTCTCTTCGACATCACAGGCACGGACTCCCTCGTCTATGATGGGAACTTCTGCAATGGCGATCATCCAGATTGCGCCGACTGCATCGCTGCAGGGCGGTGCGAGCCGTACGCATCGCCGTTCCAGGGAAACTAGGTCGCCCTCATTTGGAGATCTCGGCCCAGCAAGGAGAACGGGATCGACATCTAGGGCTTCGCGGCCTGGAAGCAGGACTAGGTGTACCTAGGCTTCCGCGGTCCGGCGCTGCGCGGTGCCTACGTCGCGACAGCGCGTACATCCCCAGCCGGGATTCTCGCGAGCGAGGCGAACGAGCAGCGCGGCAGTCTCCGGTCGCTTCGAACGTCGGCCCGCCCCACGCCGTGCGCTGCCGTCGTACTGCTTGGCGATGAATTTCCGATACCACCGAAGGATCGTGTCGGGTGTGACCAGTTTCCGATACTCCTACAGCAGCTTGCGACCCAAGGTCGTCCCCTTGGCGGCGAGTGGGCGTCGCTGATCGTCGTTGAAGCGGGGCAGCCCGCCGCCGAGCCGGGTATCGAGCTGCTCGCGGAGAACGCCTTCGATCTGCGAGAGAGGACTCAATGTCCACTCGAACTGCCTTGCCGGAACGTCATTCGTCGTTCCAATGGGTTTGGAAGCACTGCTAGAACCGCCCCACGAGGCTGATTCGGCTGCGACGAGCTGCCCGCGAGAATCTAGCTGGTTCACGGCATCCGAATTGCATCACCGTCCCACATGCCGCGTAGATCCGACTGCACTGCCCTCGCCGAGCCATCCCGGAACCTTGCTGGTCGAGAGTGTCTTGCCTTCGATCGACAGCAACATCAGCCGAGCGGCCCGAGATCTGGAAGAAGTACAGCTCGTCGGCGGGCCGGAACCGAGTTCAGACCACCCTCCTACCCCATGCTCCAAAGTCCCTGACCCAAGAGTTCGACAACCTGTCGGTAGTCCTCAAGTACTGGCGCGACGAGGCGTCCCACGGGAAGGCCTCACAGATCCAGGACAACGAAGCCTTCACCTCACGAGCGTTGCTACTGCGATTCGCTCAGTTCGTTCACGAGCAAAGGAACCCGCACCGCGAGAGTGAACGCCACCGCGGAATCGCTACCCTCGGACATTCCAGCGCTGTGCCTTGAAAGGAGAGTTGTCGCAGTGAGCGAACGACACGTTCGCCAGGCGATCAAGGAGTGTTCGGGTTCAGCTGAAACTGGACCAAGCGGGGCTCTGAGATAAGAGACACTCCCGGCCCAGCGGAAGGAGAAGCCGATCGGAAGGGGAGACAGCGCTAAGAAGGTGGTCCGCGATACTCAGCGCAAGACACGCCGCCGTTTGTCGGCGGAAGAGAAGATCCGAGTTCTTCTCGAAAGACTGCGCGGCGAGGAGCTCTCACCCCGCCATCCCTGTGCGTCCTTCGTTGGGCAACCCATAGATTTTGATCGCTAGCGGCCCATATGCTCGATAGTGGGCTTCGAGTCTGTGGCGTGCATCGTGTACCTTGTCCCAGCGTGTAGTCCGCGCGATCAAGTCGTTGAGCCCGCCAAGTGCGTCGGCGAAGGAGTCGCCGATCTGCGGGGCGTCTCTGCTTGCGTGCCGCGCCTAGGCTCGTCGTCGCTAGTCGGCCGGATGCATGCAGCGCCGCTATTGAGCGGTTCGCCCGTCAGAGATAAGGATAGGCCGAACCGCAGTATTCCGATCTCTGCGCGTCGCCCCTCTTGCTCTCCACCCTTCGCGGTTCAGCACGGACCGCGACGAGCGGTCGCATCAGACGGGAGACGATCATGCGACTAGGATCACGGATCTGCGTAGCCGGGCTCGCCCTCGTGCTGCCCGCGGTCGCGGCGGCCAACCAAAACCCCAGCATTCGGCCGGTATTCCCTGTCGGAACGCCGAACGACCTCGTTGCGATTCGCTACAAGGCGAGGGTCAACGCGAGCTTCCCGACACCGGCCGGCGTGCATCGCCGCCACATCATCTTCATCTCGGCGGCACTCGAAGGAGCCACCGAGAACGGAGGGCGATACGCGCTTCAGACCAACATCTACAATGACGGGCTCGACTACGATGACTTGACGCAGTGTGAAGCGGTTCAACCGCCGGTGTTGCCTTCGCGCGGTCGTCTGATCGTCGCCGTCGATGACCAACCCACCCGATGTCCGAGCGTGATTCCTCCTGCGGATGCAGCGTGCCCGGCCGATGGCAAGTGCCACCTCAACTGCTTCGACGGCGAAACATGTGCGGACGGCAGCGCGTGCGATGCGGATAGGGGAATCTGCCCAGGCAACACGTTCTGCTGGGAGGGTGCGACGTGCCCGGACGGGTCTGCCTGTCCCGCAAACCGAGGGATTTGCGCGAGCGAAGGCGCAGTGTGCCGCAACGGCCACATCGGCCAGCAGACCTTCAGTCCGGGCGCTTTCCCCAGGACCTCGCGAGAGATCGACGCATTGCCGGGTTACACGATCATGCAGGCCAACAGCGACGAGGATCTGCAAGGCATGGACCTTGAGGTCGAAATCGTTCGCGATTCCGTTTTCAGCTTCGCGACGCCACAATCCGGCTGGGGCGAGCGGATCATCCCCGACGGCTTCGGCGATCACCTGTGCAGCGACCTCTTGCCGGACGACGAATACCGCGCCTGGGACACGTGGGTGACGATCAACCGTGACGACGCTTCGTCCGACTCGCACCGCGTCCGCACGCTCGCGCGTCGCATCCCCGGGACCGATCTCTCGGACTTCATGTTAGCTTCAGGGCAGCGCGCTTGGACGATCGTGACCGAGTTCCTCTACAACCCGAGCTTCTTCCAGGTCTATTTGTGGGACCTCGAGTTCCGACGCGACGGTAGCACTGTTTGGGAGTCGGTGGACACGTTCGATGTCTTGGGCCAGGACCAGACGGCGTCGACCACGAACCCGCCGGTCCGCGGCTCGTCCGGGATTCGCATGGCAGAGTACGATGGGCGATCGGTCGTCGAGATCAGCAACGACGGCACGAACACCTACTTCGAGGTTGGCGACCCTTCGACGTTCACCCTGCCCGCGGACCCGGCCGTGATCCTGGACCAGCTCGGGTGTGCGGGGGCCCCGCCGTGGCCGCGCTTCTGTCTCCCCACCGTGGCGTGGGACGACTCGGGCTCCGTCACGAGGGAGGACAACACAGTGGTCGTGTATGCGTCGGTCGACGAAGCGCCGACGCAGGCGATTTCCATCCCAGTCATCGTGGGAGGAACGGCGGACTCGGCGGACCACGATCTTCCGGTCAAGACGTACCTGACCATTCCAGCGGGCAGCTTCACAGGGACCGTGAGCTTCACGGTGCACGACAATCCAGGGTCTGCGACCGAGTCTCCGGAGACGGTGACGCTTCGGCTTCACGCCCCGCCTCCGGAGGGGGATCCCGCGGAGACCGACCCGGTCAACGACGCGAAGCTCGGCCAGATTGTGGAGCATACCGTCACGGTTTTGCCCCGTTGCGGCGACGGAATCCTCGACACGGGTGAGCAATGTGATGGCGGGCCGTGCTGCACTTCTCACTGCCAGTTCGCGCAAGTAGGGCAGTCGTGTGAGGACGGCAATAGTTGCACGACGGCGGACGCCTGCAACACGACGGGGGTCTGCGAGGCGGGCAGCCCGCTGATCTGCTCGGACGACGGCAACGTCTGCACCGACGACGTGTGTGATCCCGCTACGGGTACGTGTGGCGCGCCGAGCGCGGCATCGTGTGATGATGGAGACCCGTGCACGGTCGGCGACGCATGTGCCGCGGGGGGCTGCTCCCCGGGCGTGTATAGCTGCGGACAGAGCCGCTCGAGTGCGGCGATCACGAACCTGGCGGAAGGGCAGGTCGCGACGCAAGCCAGCACGCTCTTCGGCGCTGTAGCGAGCAGGGCCGTGGACGGGAACCTGGACGGAACATTCGCCGGCGGATCCGTGGCGCACACCGTCGCTACTCTACCGACGGACCCCTGGTGGGAGGTCGACCTTGGGGCAAGCCGCTACATCGCTGAAGTCGAGGCCTGGAACCGCACGGACCCGTCCGCGATTGGCTGGCTCACGAACTACTACGTCCTGATCTCGGACGCCCCTTTCGTTTCGGGGGACCTTCCGGCAGTACTCGCTCAGAGCGGAGTGACGGCCGTGCACCATCCCGGACCTGCCGGCGTCGTGAGCGTTTCGAACGTCGGCCGGAACGGTCGATATGTGCGTGTGCAACTCGTCGGCAACAACAGTCTCGCCCTGGCCGAGGTCGTGGTGCTTGGAAAGCCCGCGCTCAACTTCGCACTCGGGCAGCCCGCGCTCAACTTCGCACTCGGGCAGCCCGCGACGCAGGCGAGTACGCTCTTCGGGGCGTCCGCCAGCCGCGCGGTCGACGGGAACGTCGATGGCGCGTTCGCGGGCGGCTCCGTGGCGCATACGATCGGAACGTTGCCGCCCGATCCTTGGTGGGAGGTCGACCTGGGCACGAACCGGTTCGTCACGGAAGTCGAGGTGTGGAACCGCACCGATCCGCAGGCCCTGGGCTGGCTCGAGGACTACTACGTCTTGGTGTCCTGGGTCCCCTTCGTGTCAGGAGACCTCGCCGCCGTCCTGAACCAGATGGGAGTCGTGGCGTACTTCCAACCTGGGCCTGCCGGCGTCGTTCGGACGACATCGATGGGTGCGATCGGTCGCTACGTTCGTATCCAGCTCCCCGGCAACTCGAGCCTCGCTTTAGCGGAGGTCGTCGTGTCGGGGCCGGCGCCCTGAGTCACGCGTTCGTCGTCCGTCCTATGGTGCTGATGCGGCGCACGGCGATCGGTGTGTCGGTCGTCTCGTCCACGACGATCGGACGGACGGGGGAGCCGGTGTAGCGATCCCGAAGCTCGAACGGTGTGCTGTCAACTTCGACCCCTGACCAGTCCGCGCCCCACCGCCACATGGCGGCAAGGACGGAGTGAATCGCGAGTGCAGTGCGATCGGAGCTTCGAGGTGCGGACTGGCACTCTGGAGAGCCCATCGGCTAGATCGTAGCTGCCGGCCTCGAGTTCCGACGAGGCCCGGATTCTCGGGTCGCCTCCAGCGGCACGGGTTCGAAACCCTGGGTCATGTTCGTGAGAACTGCCCGGGTCATCCTCGTGAGAAGTGACACTTGCCGGGCTTCTCTTTCCTCTACCCATCGGAACGCCGGTTGATGCCCCGATGTCGCTCGTTCTACTGCAACCTTGGCCGCAATCGAGCCAATTGTCTATCTTGTCTGGAATCGGCGTTCGGCAGCCGCCTTCTTGCTGTCTTCTTGCCTTCCTAGGTGACCACGCGTCCGCTTTCCACCGGTTACCCTTCTGCGCGGCCGAGTAGCTGTGTCTTCGGGTTCAGCCGAAACTGGACCAAACGGTGCTCTGACTTCCTGCCCAACGGAAGGAGAAGCCGATGGGAAAGGGAGCAGGACTGCAGAAGGCTGTCCGAGAGATTCAGCGGCGGACACGACGCCGATTTTCGGCGGAGGAGGAGATCCGCATCGTCGTCGAAGGGCTTCGAGGCGAAGAGAGCATCGCGGAGCTGTGCCGCCGGGAAGGGCTCGCGCCGAATCTCTACTACAGGTGGTCGAAGGAGTTTCTGGAGGTGTGGTGTTCCCCCGGTTATCGGACAGCTACGCGGCTAGTTTCTCCCGGGACTCCTACGGCGCGAGATATCCCAGCGCGTGATGCGGCCGCTTTCGGTGGTAATGGTCGATCCAGGTCGCGATCACGCTCGAAGGCGTGGTCACGATCCCGGAATCGGTTCAGCCAGACACACTCGTTCTTCAGGCTTCCGAAGAAGCGCTCGATCATGCCGTTCTGCTCCGGCGTGTACGGAGTGATGTACTCCTGGTCGAGGCCGTATCGCCGCGCCACGGCGACGAAGCTTTTCGCGCCGAAGACGAGCCCATTGTCGGACCTCAGCGCGAGCTCGTTGCTTGCGGGATCAATGGCACGCCCGGAGAGCCTCCTCGAGCGCCGCCGCAGCAACCTTCGCGACGCCGGTCTTGGACAGCTGTAGAACTCACCAACGACCGCTCCCTGATGATGCGCGCCTGCCGCGCGCTCTCGGTTCCCGTTCGCCGCGGCCTAGGCCTCGTGTTCGGGTTCAGCTGAAACTGGACCAAACGGGGCCCTGAGATAAGAGACACTTCCTGCCCAACGGAAGGAGAAGCCGATGGGAAAGGGAGACAGCGCGGAGAAGGTGGTCCG
>JAULKQ010042507.1:0-26945 GCA_032356285.1 Smithsoniella earleae | reverse complement strand
GATGCCAAGGGCTGTGGCCACTGCAGCCGCATTCTCTGGAGCCGCAGAATAGACACTGCACTTCTGCAGCTGTACCTACAACCCGATGGAGGACCCCAGGCTGACAAGTTCCCGTAAGGCTTCTGCAACTTGGATTGGAGGGCCTTGCAGGAAGGTGTCATCAAGCTAGGCTATACTGGTCTTGCGTCTGTGCTAGGTATCGTAATAAATTGAAACCTTCGCCACATTCCTGACGCACGTTACCTCCCAATAATATTCCAGCTCATGCCGGATTGAAGTGGGGGAGCGGGTAACGCCAAACTCAAAAATTTTCACGCTCTCGCCGCTGCATTTTGGGCCGCTTGGCTGCGTGTTGGATATCATCAAGGAATCCATAATTATACGAGGGAGTGGTAGAAGGAAATGGTGACCACTATGGCAGAAGAGAAGCTGACGTAGACTGTGCCAGCGGAGATGTTCAAGCTGCAAAGGAAGCTGTTTATTGGGCGTAATTTCCAAGGGGTAACGGGTCACGCAATAGTTAAATTACACCGCCACAACGATGGGTAACGGGTCACACAGCGAATGTTTCAATTTACTACGTTTCATTTTACTACTGTAGAACTAAATGATACTACACTTTTCTTCTCAGCATGGGTAGGTCTCTTGTATTCATAGATCGATCGATAGAATGGACATGAAAGGTGCACGCAAGTCTATCTCCAGTACAAAATCCTTGCGTATATTTGCGGTGAAACCGAATTACTGGTTCATTTAATCATGTATGAGTTGCAAGTTGAGTATATGTGCGGGGAAATGCGGACGAAACGTGCTGAAGTTGTTGTGTTACTCCGTATCCATCTTTCTCCGGCGCGCACACACCTGCTCAGTGCCGTTGCCTACTGGGTTCTTAGCTTTCAATCACAGAAAAACTTACATAAGGGAGTAATGGACTGCTTGTGTTGAAGACTCCATATAATGCAATAAGAGAAAAAGTCGTTGCAAGGCTTGAGCTGGATCCTGCAGAACTCAACTGTGATGCACCTTATCGATGCCAACTTGAGTGATCTTGGAGTGCGAACGAGATAAACGTATCTATTTCTATTACCACTTCCCAAATTTTGTTACCATATTGCTCCAAGAGCAAATTTGGACGCGCTACACGGACGCATTCTACTCGAGAGCAGGCTTGCCACCTGCAACCTGATCGGGCCTTAAAGAGCTCAAGGCGAAAGACGACGAATGACAGCCGCAGGCGTACCGCGGTCTTCGATCTGCGTTTCACGGTCACAAAGTAGGCGAAAGTACGAATACCGCATTAAATGTGTAGCCCGAGGGCTAAACTTTGTATTTTTAATGTTTTAAATCTAGTCCTGTCGGTTTTGGGAGCTATGGTGGTAGTTGTGTGGGACTCAAGGTTCATTGTACCAACGCTTGCGATTAGGTCGACCAGCAACAAGCGGCAATTTCGAGGGCACTGGACTCTCCCGTAGGACTCTAAAAAACATGAAAAATACGCCTGGTTACATTCCAGACAGATGAATAAGCATGATTTGTAACAATCTACGAATAGCACAGGACTACCGTCACATCATACACCCAGCAGCCAAGAAAAAATCGGCGTCAACCCAGAAACAATACAATGACAGCTACAAAGAAAAAGGGCTACTGCTCAGCAAGGAGTCCAGCACGGGGCCTCAATCACACAATCCTAGTTAAGGCGCAGTTCTTCTTCAACGGTGAGCGGCGCATATGGTATACAGGCGCCACCCCATGGCAGCTACACGTCAAGCAACAGTTTCAAAATCAGCTCAGTCATACACATACATACACAACAGAGCAGGGACCGGCTCCCCGGACGGCAGGCTGTCATCACCAACGACATGTAAGTAACTCGCCTCAGCCAAACTACAGCCTGTGTGGTCGAACGTGCGGTGCCTGCATGTAGACACACATCCTCAATGGGAATATCAATCACAGGTGGTGGGCAAACCTAGGCGGCAGCAGAGGCATACATTCGAGTCAAACTCGGCTCCAGGGTATGTGGTCGGGCTTTCTCCAGCTAAGGAAATCGATTCTGATGGCATGCTGCAGAATGCAGCGGGGAGGGATGGGGGGTGGGAGGGGGCTGAGCCAAGAGCCCCCCCGGGGGCGGACAGTGACATGGAGGGGACAAAATTGTTCTGATGCGATGTGTAAAGCTGGTGCAGTGCTCCAGAAATGGTGGAGTATCCAGACACGGTAGGGTTGCTGCGCTTTGCAGAAACGGTGTCCATGGGTGTGGCGGAGGGATTTGGGTCGGGACTACGGCGATCGTGAGCGAGCAACGGTTCGTAGCTGACTCCTGGTATGGGAGGCAGGCTGGTTTCGCTGCGGGTATCCATTTGCACAGGCTCTTCTAGCTCTTTGCTTCGCACTGGGGGGGGCCGACGGCTTGTCTGGTGTGCAGTGCCTTGGGATTTGTTTGGGGGGCTGTGATTGGATTGGAGGGTCGCTTTTACATCGTTGCAGGGGGGAGTTCCGTGAACTGCGAGAACCAAGCGATTGGTCGTTCTGGCCTCGGAAACACAGCGCCACAGCTCTAACACGTCGACGAGTGCGAATAAGCCGCCCATGATAGTCCACGTAGCTAGCGGGAGTGCGACACAAGCTGAGGATGTGCACCAGGGTTCGTGGTCATCTATGTGCTGGATGACGCTCCAGAGACAGGCGAATGCTACAAACAGTGTCTCGGTGGTGAGGGCGGCTTGGGCGACAGTACTTGTTGGGCGTGAGAAGACGTATGCTGCGATGGATAGGGCAACTGGGGCAATTGCGAAGCAGTATCGCAGCTGCGGCGAAGCAGAGTGGATTGGGAGGAACAGGGCGAGAGCAAAGGTTCGGAGGCAGTCGATCTTGAGGGCTGTGAAGAAGCGTGGGTCTAGCAGGGTGGAGGTGCGGGTGGCTCGTGGGGTGATTGCGGTGGTTTCTGCTTGCTTTTCGGAGGGCGGAGTGGAGAGGTGGGTGGAGAGGTAGCATGTTGATGATGGCTTTGGGTCGCCGGGGGGGTTGGGTTGCTGCTCAGTGTTGAGAGAGGATGGTACGTCACTGTACGGGGGCAGAGCGAGCTTGGAGGAGGTGTCTGTGAGCGGGGGCTTGTAGCTGTTGGATAGCATGTGCATATGGCTGCTTGCGTTGCTGCATATTGTGTGCTGTCCGATGTAGGTGGAGTTGGGGATGGAGGAGGGGGCGAGCTTGCTGCCAGAGACAGAAGTTGCAAGGGTGCTTGGGGGTGAAATGGTGGTGGAAGCTGGCTTGATGGCCTGGCTGCTCCTGGGTGTTGGAGTGGTGTAGTGGGTGTTTTGGGTGGGGGGTGCAGTGGTGGAGTGGGGGTCGAATAAGGGGGCCGCCCCCTCGCCGATCGGCTGTGCTGCCCGGGAGGAGTGGTACAGGGACTTGGTTTGTGGGGTCTGGAGAGACGGCAGGCATTGGGGGAGCGCGGTCCGCGCAGTCAGGCGGGGGCTGGATGCATCGTCATGGTGCATGGGGCACGGCACAGGCTCCTGGCCTTGGAGTGTGTCACAGCTGCCGGGGGGGCTGTGGGGGGGCCTTGAAGTTGACAGGTTGATGAACGGGAACCCCATGTGCGTCATCTGGTAATGGTTGAGCGCTTCCGCTGTTGACTCTTCAGATTCGTTCGTTGCAGTTATGGAGTCCCTGTGCTTCCCGTGCGGTGTGGTGACCGTGGACATGGAAGAGCAGACGTCAAACACGGAGTGGAAGGCGTCACCTCGGGCGGGGGGCCTGCTCGGCCGCCGGATGGGCCGCCCCTGCGGCCTGACGTCACCTGGGGACGGTGTCCCTGTGCTGTAGGCCATGCCCTCGCCGATATTCCCCCCGCGAGGGTGTCCTTGCGGCGTGCGCGGCAATGGCAGGGACCCTACGTAGCGGGGTTGGTCACCCAAGCCATCCTCTCGCCGGCTGTCCCCCTGTACTTGGGGAGGATGTGTTGACCCGTGAGTAACTTCTCAATATATTATTCAAAAAGGATTGGTTGTTTCAATCAACAGGACGGGCGCCTTACCTGCACAACCATTGGATGAGGGCCCAGAATATTGTAGCTATCTTTGCTCAATGGAGTGTCACCTCGTGAGGTGGGTGAGTTGAGGCCTGTCAACGGCTGCCTGTCTGAGCGAGAGCGCGATGCCGTAGACGGCTGTGGGCCGTGCATGCTCATGAGATCGGCAGCAGACTGGTGCGCACTGGACCCCATACACTCGAGAGTCCACCTGCAACCGAGGGACTCAGGGTGCAAGCTGTGATGTGAGTTGATCTAAGCTCTAACTAAGTGGACTAGGCGGCAAAGAGCTCCACGTTCACCACCGCCAGAGGACACAAGACACTTGCACCAATGGGTTTGACAATTCTGACAACTTGTATGTGGCCACAACGAGGGTGTGAGCGTACCAGGAAAATTTATGCCCGTGGATGGAAGCTTGCTGATATGCCTGGGGGGAGGCGTTGGGGCCTTGAGGGATTGCGGTGAAGTTGACAGGGGATGCCTGGGGAGACGTTTCACCAGTGGGTATGAAATGTTGTGGAGTGATGCCAAGAGGCCTGGAATGGTGGGGGGGGACACCTGTGAGGCTGTTAGAGGATCCCCCACGGACGCTAGAGGATACACGGGCGGCATAGAATGCTTGCTGAATTGCGTGGGTGTTATGCTGGGTGGTAAGCTCTGTACTTGACCCATACTCTGTGGGAACGCCACTGGCGCGAGGGGAATGGTGGGAGCCATCCAGAGACTGCTTTCTGACGCTTGAAGGCTTGAATATTGTGTTGCTGGTGTCGACCATAAAAGTCGCGTGGAGGGCGAGGTCTTCGGATATTTCCCTGTGCTGATTCATCAGGCTCGGTTCTACCACCTGGCCTGGTATTTCAGCCGAGGACTCCAGCAGTGCAGTAGAGGGCACAAGTTCTACATGAGGGGCGGACGGACGAATCCTGGTCTTCTTTCTTCTCGGTTTTGCTGCTGGCGCAGGCGGCTCACTGGGCGCTAAGGCGACGCTGGGGAGGGGGCGTTGGTACTGAGCGTTCATGTCCGATAGCGTCCCTCGGAACTCGGACATCGCTGAAATTGGATCGATGGAGGAGTTGGAGTAGTCTGTTTGCAGTTGCGATGCGTCTGCGCCCGGTGTGAGTGTCCTCGGTGTTTCATACTCTGTTGTGAGCATCATCCAGCGTTCGTGCTCCCTGGCGACCTGTTCGACGTCACCACCAGGTACCAGTGGTGGAGGGTAGTATCCCTGCTGCTCGAAGAACTCCTGCTCGGCGAGAGCGCAGTCGAAAATTGAACGGGACGCCCCACCTGGAGTTGTAGAGTTTCCTTGGTGGGTGTACGGTGAGCTTGGAGCAGTGGGCATGCCGGTCAGGCCTGACAGCTCCCCTGTTGCTGGCGGGACAAAAATGCTTGAAGACATCCCGGACAGGTTGCTGAGGGCTCCGGAGTGCATGGGTCGAGAGTCGTCGCCGTTTCTGGATTCCATGACTGATGCGCGTGGCGTGCTAGGCTCTCGTGCCATTCTAGCGTCTGTGTCCTTCGCAATGGAGTCCAGCTGCTCTACGATGCGAATTCCGGATGCAGGGTCTGTGCAAAGTAAACATGGTGTTGTCAAGCTGAGAAAGGGGATAGGCAACAGAATGGATCACTGGTGGGCAGGAGGCGCACCGTAATGGGAAGCAGTGTCCCCACCGTCGATGGCGTTTCTCCCGGTGAGGCTGTACTGGTCTATGCTCGGCAGCGGCTCAGAGGCACGCGGTGAGCGGAGACTGGTCAGCCCGTCGGAGAGGTGCTGCTGCTCGTAGTTCGGGATGAGGCGGCTGCTGATGGGACCACTGAAGAGGGGGGTATTGGTGGAATGGGGGGGGGATTGAGCGGTGGGAGCGCCAAGTGAAAATGTAGACGAAAATGGAGACTGTGGGACATGGGAGAGTTTTGAAGAGGACAGGCGTGAACGGGGGGAGCACAGGCGATTGTGGCTCCTGGTGGACAGTTCATTCGCCTCGTGTGCTGCTGACTGGTGGTTGCTTAGAAGGGCTGGCAGGTTGACGCTGGGGTGGAACGACGCAGTGAAGGGTGCAGTCTGGGATAGTGGGGGCTGCGACTGTGAATCAGGGGGGGACCTGGCAGGGGCTGAATGCGTCAGAGACCTGCATTGTACACAGATAGTTCAGGGTTTCAGGGGGAAATGGAAGAGTGGAGAACAAGGTGAGTTGATGGGCGTACGTGGAGCTGGGGAGCGTGCGATTTTGAGCTGATTGGCGAGGGTGTGAGTGGCTTGGCAGGCCGGTGGAAGAGAGCTGAGGCCACAGCTCTGAGGCGTCACGCATGTGGGAGCTGGAAATGTGGCTGCTGCGGCCCTGCAGCTGCTGCATGGCGGAGGGGTCGTGGGAGAGGACAGAGAAGCCCATGGAGTCGGTGATTGTGATGTGGTCAGACAGGGTGTTGCAGTCGGACCCGGGGGCTGAGTAGGGGGGCTGAGTCCCCCCTGCCTGGGAGGCCGTCTCCATTGTGAACAAGACTTCGCTGGTGCGGAGCTCGCCTGACAGTTCCGAGTGTGTAGGCAGGTGGGCAGAAAGCCCCCCTGCGCCGGGGTGGGGGTGGGAGAGCATGGAGGACAGGGTCCGGGTGGCTGAGGCGGACTGGTATGCCGCCACCAACACTGGCGGAGGGTGCATGTCCGGGTTGGACAGGTACTCCAGCAGCAGCACGATATGCGTGTGCGGCTCATCGAGAACAGTCCGGGAAATAAACCCTGACGAATACGGCGCCGATCTCTCTGCTAGCACCTGGAGCGCTTTCAGTGATGCCTGCATGACCGTAGTGTGAGGTTGAGTCGCTAGAAGCCTGCAAGAGTTGGCAGAGATACCACGAGCTTACCTCGCAGATTTCACGCTCGGACGAATGATCCCGCGTCAGGTCAGAGCTGAGGGCAATCATATTCGCAGTTCGCAAGGCCACAACGTGCGGCATTGGAGGCAGGCGCTTGTCCCTCAGCGCTTGAACAAACTTCAGGTTGACAGCCGTCAATGCTTCGCAGGCTCGCATGGCAGGCGTCATGTCAGTCAGCACACTCTTCAGTCCGGGAGGAGGCGGGATCAGCTCTGACGCATCCATAACAACTCCGCCCCCGTGCTCACCCACTCGCACCTGCAAAACAAGCTACCGATCAATCAATCCAGCGTCATCAAATCAGATGACATGGGCGATGAGGGCCCCCCCCCAAGCCATGTAAATAGTGACTCGCTTCACTGATTACCAATGGAGACAACGGGACTCACCTGGACAGCGGAGCCACCACTGGCTTTGAAGAAGCGTCGGATTTCAGAGCTGTACTCCCCAGCAGCGGCAGCTGCAGCATCGTCTCGTGGGTTCCTGGTGAACATGCCAGAGGTGAGGAAGACCTTTGTGGCACGAGCAGCAGCTGAAACGATACCTATCGCCCCGCTGCTCGGTCTGGAGAGGCCTCTGGATGATGCATGGCTGTGGGCTGCAAGTGATGCTGCTGGGGCCGAAGCTGGCTGCGCAGCACCGGGCGTAGTGGACCCAACAGCTGTGGTGGCACGTTGCAACCCCCCCGAGAGATCTATCCCCTGGTGGTCCCCCGGGGGGTGGCTGGCAGCCTCAAGAAGCTTATCTCCGGTCTGGGAGCCCAGGATGGTGCTCTGGGCTGACAGGGACTGAGTCCTGACGTCAACAGTCACTGTGGAGGCAGTGTGCCTGCTGACGAACTTCTGATTTCGCCGAGGCAGGGTGTGGCTAAACAGCATGCTGTCAAGCACAGACCCCGCACTGTCACCCCCCCTATGAACCCCAGTCACATACCACGCAGCAATGCACAAGACTAGTGATACAGCAGCCAACAGTGCCAGCTGGACGCTCCACCCCGGCACGTTTTCTCCGTCCGCCATTCCCGACACTGCAATGGCAGCCACTAGCGTGGCTAGCGGTGCCAACGGCGTGAGAAGCAGCAATGCACGCGCTGCCCGCGCTGACATTGAAGTGTCAAAGGCAGACCTTGTCCCCGCTGACACGTTGTCATTATCAAGATACTCCTCCGACCGAGCCAAGAGCTTCAGGGCATTCTTCCCGTGGTTTGCACGGACCCAGAACACGGCAGAAACTATCAAAACGATTACCAGGATTATTGCAGCAGTACTGAGCGAAATCTGGTACCACAAGCGGCCGGCACTGCCTCTATTCCGTGCAGTGTACATCTCAACCAGCGTTCCCGAGTCCAGCGCCCCGGTAGCCGCATCAACACTTGATCTCGTCAGCACCCCGTTCACGCTCACCTCGGACGCTACGAACGTGTGCAGGTCCGAACTATCGGAGCTGACGGCCGGGTTTCCGAGCCACCTGTGGCCACAAGCGCTCCGGGACGGATTGCAAACCCCGTAGCCTCCGTTACTAACTGCTGGAGCAAGGAAGTACTGGCTCATGCGTGGGAAATGCGCTGATGTGGGCCTCCCGTCGAGTAGATTGGAAACTTCGGGGAACACAGTGGCTACAGGGGGCAGGTCGACATCTTGCTGAGGCGGGGTGTCTACAGCCACCCCCAGTGGCCACTGCAGACTCCATGTATCTGACAGATCACAGCCAGCACCATGGCAAAGCAGTGGCAAGCTGTACAATGCTATGCGCTGCCCTGCATGGAGAGCCTCTGTCACTGCTCGCCACAACAGGCCTCGCAAAAACTCATTCTGAATTGCAACCCTTTGCACCAAGACGAGAAACTATGAGCCGCCTGGTGCAGCCTAGAACAAACCCTGGTACATTGTGCCTACTAAAGCAGCATCCAAACAGGGGAAAACTCCGAGGTGCTGTATCATAAATGATTAGTTCTGCAATACATGTGGTCAAGACTAATATGCTTGTGAGATACTGAGAGTAGACACAAATCTGAATGAGCAACTGCCAGGCATTTACTATTGAAATTGTTGCAGTCTGTGTGCAAGAATACTAGTCTGCCTCAGAGGTACCAGCCTACTCTTCCTTTTGTGGCTTGGTTACTGTGTGTTGGCTGATTCGACAGCATGTTTGCTGGTGAGATGCCTGAATCTGTCTTAAATGTGTCTGAATAAATAGTACTAACTGCTAATCCTGCTTGAGTTACCATGATGCATCTGTGTGAGGCTCAATCCACTGTCCTGTGGCACGTGACATACTCAGGAGAGTATTGTACATGCTCCTGGGTTGAGCAGTCAATAGTGAGGATTGTATCCTGATGCATTTTGTCCTGAATCAGAGATACGACATACCAGTGCTGCTCAGCCAGGAAGGGCCACACACAGGCTGTTAAGCAGCACCTTTGAGGTAGACTGTAAGTACGACTTAATTCCATGATACTGAGAATAACGCTCTGTTGGAGCCTCCATCACTTTGTGGCTGGAAGTCAGTAGCCCACGATGTGTGCTTGGTGTCAATCTCAATGGACAGAAGACTGATCAATTAGAATTCATAAACACGTCACGGAGGTTGACACGGTTGTCTTGTAATAGGCTACTCACGTTAAGCATGCCATACTAAACAGTGAGATATACAAGCTGAGTTACATGAGCCCAACCACTCCCATCAGCTGAATCGAACAACGCACGTGACAGCCCCGAGAATCTAGTCAACGGTACGACAGGATACGACCCTGCTCGGGCTCCTTGACACAATCCTCTTCACGAGCGCATTTGGCAAGCATGTAAGCTTAGAAAACGAGAGGCATACTGTCATCATGCTCTGTATTCTGAGCCATCTCATTATGAGACACTGTGTCGTCTATCAGGCTTATGTTTCTCATTTTCTTGATGAGTACACCATGCTTATGGAATGAATAAGCATCACTGGTGCGTAACAAAGTAAAAAAAGCGGTTTCTGGGATAATAGGTAGAATTTTGGGGATGATAATATGTGTCAGCTTGATGAACTAGATTTGTGCGGCAGATAAGAACAGAAACAGGTTAGAAAACCGTCAACTGATGCCCCCAGATGAGTGTTATACTGTGTGCTGAACTAGAGAAAGCAATCCTATTACCGTAGTTGTAATCCTGATGCACAGTAACGTTCTGTCGGCAACAGGGTAATCGCCCTATCAGTATTGAATTCACTGAAACTGTCATCGGCACGCTTGTGCTGGCTAATGGGGTGCCCGCTTTTTGATAGATGGCTCTTACAGTGTGTTATACCATTCTGGCCGTCTTTACACTAACGAAGAAAGGTTCAAAGCAACAAATCTGATGGCTGAAAATGCCGGAGTGGGAAAAACAAATCAAATATGCAGTGCAACTGGACTGATTGGGTCTGGAGGCAGAGTCGTCATCAGGGGGAGAACAATGCCACCTGAGATGATGAAACAGGTAGACTCGACGGGGTCTTCTTGAACTGCAAGACCTGTACCAAAAGCTCCGGTTCTGGTAACGAGACTTCTATCATAGATACGTGCATAAGGCGACTAGAATGTACGCTGTGATTTCAAATTAGCCTTCTGTGAGAATAGTTACTAGTTTGTGCTACCATGTGTTGCTTCTTACTAGGGGTAAGTAGTTCATAATTTATGGATACCCACCCCGAAGAAAAGGCTGCAAGCAAGGACACCAGTATGTGCGTATGTGATCCACGGCCCTGAAACCCCTCTGTAGATGCACGGGGTCTATTTGCAGTGGCGTACCTTGAAGCAGCAACGCCAGGGACGCCACAGCCACCCCAGCGACTCGGCTCTTCTTGGTGTGCATACTGCCCCCACCTAGGAACCAGAACCAGGCCAAGCCAATCAGCCCACACACAAACACCACCCCCATGGCCACTCCCAACAAATAGACGTACACTTGGGCGCCCGGCGCAGTGTCCAGAGGGTGCGCCATGCACGGCGACGACGCAGTCACGGGGATCAATTTTGTCTGCCCAGTCAGATCTTGAACAGAGCCCTCTGGAAGCTTCACTAGCATTGTTTCCCCTTCCGTACACTCCCGAGCAATCACTACTTTTAAATAGGACTGCCGTGCAGGGGGCACGGGTGCTGAAGCAGGCAGCGGATCCACAAACTGCGTCACCACAGCTTCGAAAAAATCCCCCTGTACACCGCAAAGCCTTTTGATGCTGCTCGCTGCGCTTCTTCGTTGCAGCTCACACGAGGGCGAAGACGTAGAGTACGGTACTCGCAGCTGTGGTCAGTATCACTGAGAAGTCGGGGTAAGGAAAGAATAGCGCTTCATTGTGAAATATGAACAGGGATATTGGGTGGACAATATGGGTCTTAACATTACTAAATGTTGCTGACAAAGAGTCAAGATGACTGATTTGCACAGCATGCCAACGCAAGGTTGTGCGTACCTGCAGCTGCAAAAGAATAGGCGGAGGCTCTGGCCGCATGGGTGGGAGGACAACAGAGTCGAAAGAGAACGTCACAACGTCCATTTGGACGCTCCCCTGCCGTGAGAACTCCACCGAGGAGGACACGGAGATCTCAGGAGCGCTGTGCCAGAACCGGACGAACAGCGTCGCAGCCCACACTTCAACACCAGCACCGTGGACAGCAGACAAGAATTCGCGGTCGGGGGTCAACCGGACCGTGCACCATGGCGTCGGCCCAGTGGTGTCGAGCCGATTTTCTCCACACGCTGCAAGATCTAGCGCAATTTTCAGCCGCACGCTGATGAACCGTGACCCTACGACGCTGCTGTTGACCTCCTCAGACACAATTTCGCCACTTGAGAGTTGAAATGGTTGCCTCGCACCCTCTAGCAGCGCTGGGCCCCACGCTGGATGGACTGCAACGTCCAACATGAACGAACTAATAGTTGGCGGCACGCCCTGCAAGAGCACCATTGCTATTCCATGATTAACAAATACATCTAGAGTATCCAGACAGTGAAAGCCAGGCCTGAAGCCTGGCAACCTAGGGAGGAACCTTTGCTAGGTTCATTGTACCTTGCCCTGGCCTGTCCACTGGTGTGTTGATCATAAGAGTGATGAGTTATGGTGAAAACCTGGTGTTGGGTTTCGAGTTTGAGTGAACTGGAATCACGGCTTCTATCACAAGTTTTACATAGACAGGCCACTCACCGTCATACCTGTTTCACAGTAGACTTGGGAAAGAATAGTGTGATCTCTGGAAGCTCTCAACGCAAATTGTTGCAACAAAAGAGGTTCCCTAGCAGAAACTTCGTGCGCACATTTCAGATGTACAGATACAAGGGCTCTCCATCTTCGAGAACAAGGTGTACTAACGATTCACAAGGTCAGTGTAGCGTGAAATGCAGACATTAAAGATCTGCCCTTGAAGCCGGCGTTATGCTGCGAATCCTCCTCACGCACATATGTGAGGTCGTAGAGGATATCTGTACAGAGTCTGTGAGTATGCTGTCTACTTTCCCAGTGACAACACGAGATCTGGTGCAATGTTCTGAGCCAGTCTCGTAATGGTGTTACTTCCTCGACTGAAGTCCCCAACACAAACTAGTATATTTGATCATATTTGACCTTTGTCTGTCTGCTGGTCGTGTGCCCACTTACATGCAAACGTCAGGCAGTGCGCTAGATAAGGCAAAACGAGACACAAACGGCTGTTCTCGTACCTGGAGCTGAATCTCAGTAGCCCACGCTTCTCGGTTGAGATCTTGTGACGAGCTGCACATTTCTGGGAGTTCTGAACAGAGCGGGAGTGCCCCGACACCACCGAGAGAAACACCACCGAGGGGACCCTGGTCGCCAGTGAGGTTTTGCGATGATGCTGCAGCGTGCGACGAAGCAGAAACTCCCGGCGAAGAATTTGCTGTGTCATGGAGCACAGCTACTTTATTTAGAAACGGATCGATGGCGACTATTGGATAATGCTCAGGCGTCAGGGGCAAAGCTCCGGTGGACGACGTAATCCCCACGCCTTGCACCAGAAGCGCTGCCTCACCTGATCCAGGAAAGTCGAAAGAGCTCGTATCTGAATATCACAGAGAGTTAACATGGCACTGAATTCGATGCTTTGGGTGGGACCATGAACATGATACAGAACCTGACATTGTGCAACGCTCTAGGTCGCTCGACCGAGAGAAACTAGCGATAGGTAAAATACGCACAATAGATTAAATGATGTTGATCATTCTCGTAGAGAATACAGCAGCACGGAGATAGAGATTGTGCTGGCTAGCACGTCAAGTTGAACGTGGTCTGTGCAGCATAGACGGGTGTGCTCAACGCCCAAAGCGTGGGTTCCCCTAGCTGCCTTTCTCTCAAATTCTTAGTTGATCATGAGCGTTTTCTTCATCACTGTACTGGTATAAGTTTTGGAATTACTTCAACGTCAGTGCCGCCCATGCACATTGACCTAGAAATGAAGGGAACAACGTTTTCTGGACTGCACGAACTACGCGCTACAAAGCTGCCAAGGAATATGTCGCAATGTGAGGAACGCATGATGTCAGTATAATTGTCAAGTGCAATGGCAGAGTACCAAAGTCGAAGCAACGAAAACCGAAAGTGTGGTCGCACAAAACATCGCAACAAGAACATGTCATAGCTACGCAGTTGCTTACAATGTGAGGAACGCCAACTGTAATATGAAATCTTGTATGTAGGCTGGGACACAGAACGAAAGTATGGTGACAGGAAAGCAAGAAGAGGTTGGTAGCAAGGCCATGTTCACGTGTAAACCGCAACGAAACGTAGTGTAAACTTAATTGAGATTATTTTCAATGTGCTCCTACACGTAAAAATATCTCTGCCTGTTCTCAAGTGGTGCACGTGTAACGGAGCTAACGAGGTGACGAGCGATTGATCAAGCGACGCAGAATACACTTGAAGATATCGTACATAGATTATAGAAACAGAATGAGCATGGAAATCGGTGCACGATGCTTTGAAAATTGTGTGCAATTAGTCGTGAATCAGTAGTCACCGTATATAGCTGATAGTAGCTGCAGGTGTGCTGTAGAACGTTTAAAAAATGTTCTAACTCTCAGAATGATTAGGTGATAGCTCTTGCAAGATGAATTGACACAATACGACTCTTGAGCACCTTTTTCTATGCGGCGCACGCAATGAACTAAACATGAGGAGTGACAGGCTTGAGCACATACAGCTCGGCATGCAGGCGATAGACAGCATGGAACAGGAACGTACCCGCTATTACGTGCCAGAAACGTGCAGCAAGGGATATTGAGCACAGCAGGAAGTAAAATGCTCCATAGGAGGGACCTCGCGATGCCGATCGCGATAAACTGACAACACGGCATCTTCGCTGAAGCATGCACAAGCACTCGGATAGCCATGGAGCAGGTAAATTATTGAAGTCTTCATTGAAAGGCTGCCAACTACGCATCGCTAGAGTTCGACTTGATTTTATCCGTGCAACTTCTTGAGCCATGCTTCGTTAGGTGATCAACTCTTGGTTGAGCGGAATCCCTACTAAAGAAGCAAAACTCTTGAAGAAACATTCTATGTAACATAACAGGGTATTTTGCTAGGCGAGTTTGTACAAGTGCTATTCATACTTTCGGCCCAGAGCTGGGCAGCTCACATTTTTATCGAGCTGCAATGTTGATTGCATTTTCAAAGATTCGGGAAGTCACAGAATGGCGATAATACCACAGTACCTTGCAACTCGACACAAGCAAGTGCTTGCTTGCGCCCTTGCGGAAGTTTTCCTTTCCGGTGTTGGAACCTTCGAAAATAGGCAGTTTATTGGGAGAAAGAAAACAAGTTCTTTCAAACTAATTGAGTTTTCACCCTTGCGCAGCCTGCTTCAATTCTAGCTAATTATCTGGACTAGCGATTTATAGATGTTGTTTGTGGTTGATTGATTTTCAACATCTGAGATAGTCAGAAGCTCGTACTTCTCGCCTAAACTTTCAATTTTTTTAGTGACATCCCATTCACGGAGTTCTGTGGTCAACTCTTACAGCTTGGAGCAATAACTCCCCCCAATGTGTATGAAAGCACGAGTTAAACGATGAGACAAGTGGGTACCAGCATTAAATGGCTTCTTACTGCCATGGAAACCTCGAGCTCGCCATTAGCAAGGAGTACCACGCAACAATTACGTAAAAAATTCAAAATGGACAGACACGGTTTCCACCTGGAAAGGAAGCTTCACTATAAATTCACCCGTAGATCAACGAAAGTAACTTTTGTCTTTAAACCTACCTAAGCTCCGACTGCTGTTCGATGCTTTTGTTACACGATTCAGCGAAATTTATCAGTACAGCCCTCCGTGAATTCAGATTCATCGATTGAAACTTGAGACTTCGACAATTGTAATCTATCTTATTGCTCTTTAGCTTTGAGAGGTGTTCTGATCAAAGTCAAACTCCCTGTGCTAGGGCTGGCTTTTTGGCCCTGGCCTCACGTATCCATCCAAAAAGATATCTATGCCTGCAGTCACACCGGTTTACTGCGGAAATGAAATCATTTCTTTGGTTAGCACTTCTTTTTCACAGTCACAGACAACGTTCTTGTGCAAACTTCATATTCTTCGCCAGGTGGAAAGCAGTAGGACGTGTTTTCTGCGCAGTTGAGAATAGTGTAGTTTATTTGTTTCTAAGTTTATTGTTCCATTTAAGCCTGCGTAGTTATGCCTGGATAAGGAACTGTGAGAAATAGAGCTTCTTGACTTGGACAATCAACCACCAGGGACTAGTAGCTTTCATGTGCTTAATAGGAAGGCAGTAAAACGCCCACGAATGAAAAATAACACAGGCGATCTGGCAGATAGTTTGTACAGGTACACTAAAAGATTGTTGTACCTGTCAAAGGAAGTAGGGATGAGCAAACATCTAGAGATTGCGGGCATTAGTAAAATGACTGCTAATTCACTTGATACCCTTCGCCCTAACTTCGTTATACGCATATGTAGATTGATAGCTCGGAAGGACTACAAGCGGAAATTTAGTTCCCAGACCTGAGAGGCAGCGTAGGTGTGCCACATGTTTAAGAGCAGCCAGACCTCCGCAAGCAAAGTTGTGATAAATAACTTAGCATTACGAACAAACAACGCGAGCCTTGATACATTGATGATTACAGCGACAGGCGGATAACAATAATAACAAGCATAGTAATACTACGTCTGTGAATAGGCGAATATATCGTAAAGGAAGAGGCCTTGCTTGACACAATGGATTCTACGCTTCGTCCGAGTAGACTCTTTCACACGGCATCTTCCGATACCGTTATAGCCGACGAATTCGGCGTTCTTGCAGTGAAGCTGTTTAAGATACTGTATATCACAATCAGAGGAGCAACTTATGTTACCTCTGGATCAACGCAATGTGTACAACTGCTTCAAAAGCTCCAATTATTGTTTGACATGATTGCCTCCGCGTCACTAGGCATGACACCGCAATTCTTGTGGTTGACTGAACCAAAGTAAAACCAGATTTACTCACAGGACGGAACTTCAGCTCCTTGTTGAAACCCATGCCCAATATTCCTAGCCATACTGTTGACCCGACATACTGTTGGAAAATGAACCTATTGCCGCGAATCAAGGACACACTAATCTCTTTGTACACAATTTGCACAAACGCCGCTTTAGAAATATCCCTGCTAGAACTGGCACACTCTGCTAATTCTCTAACAAACCGGTCAGCAGACCTACTTACCTCCGCGTCATCATCGATGTAACAACACAACAGATACTGTATAGTTATAGATGCAATTAAAGCGATTTCAGGCAACAAACCAGCGACCAGGCAGTCAAGTCAACTGAGATTTTAAGCAACTCTAAGCACAAGCCGGACATTTTGTTCATTGCAGAAATCCGTGGCAGATCGTACGAACTAAAGATCCGAAACCCGCTGGAAGATAACATTAGTGCTCTGCGGAACGACAAACTAATCCCCTTGCACGAAGCGCACAAATTGTGCCTTGTCAACATTCCAACCGGCACATGCACATTCCGCCAAGTCAAATCAACTTCTCCGCTCGCTTTCCTAATCTAACGTACGATTCAATACTCAGAGGAACAAAACAATGCCCCTTAGTACCTTCCCGCGCATGATGCCTACGCTTCAGCTTATCACGCCTCTCCGCAGCTGAACCCGCGTGTTTTCCCTGCTAGTGAGCTCCTGCTGGATGAACAACCACAGCATCCACGTTCTTGATGTCATTGAGGGCCATGACCAGGATATCCCCTCTCTTGATAGATTCTTCCTCACCTTCTGAGACTCTCCGCAAGTGCCGCTCTCTTGGTTTCATGACCGTGCCAAAACCAGCTTAGCTAATGACAAGACGTGGCATGGTGGAGGTCAGACGTACTGTGGCCACATGAGCATTTTGCTTCGCATGTAGGTGATGCTCCCACCGTAAGAGCGAGCATGAACCTGAGTGCGCTCTGGAAGGTAGTGCCATCGATCTTCCAGCTGCTTTCAGTGGCCTGGATGTCCATCCACGCAGTGCCCACCGGGTGCAGGATGTTAAGCACTTGCGCAAGGTGCTCCTAGGCAAGCTGGAGAGAATTTTGGCCACTCAGTTGCCTCTGAAGCTGTGTGACGAGTTGCTTGTGCTGCAAGTGTGCCAGCACTCAAGACAACTGGTGATGGAGGCCAGCCAGTTGCTGTTATGCTGTGGTGGTGACTGCTGCAGGTGGTTGGCCTCTATTGCCTTCCGGTGCTAGACCTCTAGAGCTGACCAGGACCCCAGCAGAGTATGACAAGTCCCCAAGAGCGCCCGCGTCTGTGGTCAATTAGTCTCTCACAATGCCTATTCTGATGCTGGGCTAAGCCAGGTGGCACAGCGTGGCTGGGGAGTGCAGCTGCCGCAGTGAAAGCCACTTTGCATGTTGTACCATCTTGAGTGAGTAGGCACGGGAGCCCCAGACCACCCAGCTGGCATTACAGGTGACCTGGGCCTGTCCAGGACTTCTCCCAGCCTGTCAACCAGCTGCAGGACAGCGTCTTTTCTTGCAGCCTTGGCTAGCTAGAGGGCCGCGGCTGGGTGCTCGTACTCTGTGCAGCGGGTGAGGAGGGTAAGTCTGTGCTGGAGTGGCTTCTGCAGCAGCAAGATCTTGCTCTGTGTGCTGAGCTGCAGTTTGATCAGTGTGTTGATGAGAGCAACTGTGGTGTGTGCCACTCCTATTGTGCTGCTGTGGGTGAACTCAGGTAACCTGATGGGACACCTTGTGGCTGCGGTGCCGGATGGGCTGTGGCTGATGCACAGAGCTGTGGCCACTGCAATTGCCTGTTCAGGATGTTGCTGAATAGATGCTGCACTTCTGTAGCTGCACCTGCAACCGGATGCCGGACAGAAGACTGATTAGTTCCCTGAAGGCTGATGTAACCTGTGCTTGGGGGCCTTGCAGGAATGCCTCATCTAGGTAGGCGGTGCAGCTGATTGCCAGTCACTCACAGGTTGCTTCCAGTCTCCAGGAGATGCTGCAGTGTCAGGGCAGAGAACAGCCGACCACAAGGGTCCCCCTGCCGTATTCCAGACACCGAAGACAACTCCGCTGGTGGATGTGTGGAGCTGCCTCACAGGTAAAGCATGCTTACTTGGGCATAGGACAATTTGGTACAGGCTACGAGCTGCAGGGCCCTGGCAGCTGCGACTTCAAGAATCCTCTACCAGTAAACTGTATGGTTGCCTGACCTGGAGCACGGCCAGGGTAGGGCCACCACTAAAGCAAACCATCATGGCACTGCTGGAAGCCAGCCTGAGCCACAGCTCTTCGAAAGCAATTAGCAAGACGCCTCCTGAGGTTTTGCGGATTGGCATCAGCCGACTTGAACAGAAAGCTGGAATGATGGCAGGGAGCCTGAGAGCAGAGAGTCGACAAATTTGAGCTGAAAGGCAAATGTGGCCTCCTGCTACTGCTTGCGCAAGCTGCTGTGATGTTCTCAAAAGTCCACTCGCTCGAAACCCTTTGACAGCTTCTTCAGTACGTGCCGGAGCTGGCACTGATACTGCCACGGGTCAGATGTTTTTGGACTCTCTGGCTAGGGCGTTTTGCTTGACGTGGCGTTGCAACCATTGGTGAATGAGTTCCCCGGATGAACGAGAGAGTCCTGTGTGGAGAGGTAACAAGGTAGAAAGGGCCTTGAAGCTCGCATTAACGCATTTTCTGGTAGGATAGATCAGGTATACCCACGAAGCTGAGTATCGGGTACAGTGACATTATTGAACAAAGCGTATTTCAACGCATCAACTTCAACCGCGATGCACACACTCAGCAAAATGCAAATATCTTCATGGAAACTTCTCATAGATGCATGGAGGCGTATTGAATTGTACCGTAGCCAGCGTACAGATCCCATCTTAGAATAGAATAGTTGTTGTGGGGTTGGTTGACCAAGCTTGTTTACACGATGTTTGAGCCTTGATTACAACGTTGAAGTATGCCAATCTACAGTAACTACATCATAGTGAACTCCTGGGCTCTGTTTTCTACCTCGTGGTGAAGCGCATATCTTCTAGCAGCTGCCTCGTACGAGCACGTGTACTCAAAAGAATCGCTTCCACAGTTGAATGCTCACGATTTGATGTATATAACCTACTAAGGTAACAATAATCAGTCGTTTCCTGTGCTTTGAGACGCTTGTTTACCATGTGCGAATGCTTTTGGTGTGCAAGGACCTGAATTCGACATGGCTGGTCGCTTGTGTAACCGAGAGCCCACTATCTGCGTAAGTAACAGCATTAACACGTTCCTTGAGTGGTGCTTGTTGATAAGTGGCCGTGTTACTTCTGATTTACGCCCACGGGTGTTGCTGCCTTTTTGTGCTCCTGCCTCTTGAATAAGGATCATGTATCTCATGGTGACTTGAAGGCACATTACAGGGGGTGAGATTAGATGAATATATCATACGTTTGCTAAAGAAAACTACTATACTCCGTCAAGGTCATTCTCCCCACGTCTGAACTCGCACCGTCACCAGCGCGACAGTAAAATGTGCTGCTGCTGTAACGGCAAGCAGGCGCAAGTCGTATCTGAAGACTTAAATGGATATCTTGAATGAACTTGTGCTAATAATCAAGAATTGGTACTAATAATCAAGAGGATGCCTAAGTTCATGTTCAGTGAATGTCATCTCAAATGGAATTCATCCATTCGCAATCAATGCACAACACCATTACACGCGTTATAACACAACATCTCAGATGAGAATTCGGATGATTTTTTCCTAACTACGACAAAATTCGCGCCTGCTCTGGAACCGCTTTCGCTCACTTTTTCAGCCAGCCCCTCTGTTCAATAAGTTCACTGTACCCGATATTCGATGTTTTTGCGTTGAGTGATAGAAAAGGACGAAATCCACTGTAGTGCAAGCTGAAATGTAACAACCATGAGCCACGATATATGAGGCGAGTAAAAACCAATTGTAACTTAAACCCGATAAAGGATACTGTATTTTGCTCTACCAACCCGCTTAGAGTGCCACATTGTGATATGCTGACTGACGAGTCACAAAGAGTTGATGTTCACAACGTATTCAGTCTTTCACGAACCTGGCTCACTGAGTAAGTAGCCAATTTGTTGTAAAACCGGCAAGGTCTAAACGGATTTGGCATCGGCTTTGGTAGCGGGTTGACGTAAACTGTGCGGACCGTTGTGGATCTGGTAATGGCACAGTGTGCTTCGTTGCTGGGCTGGCTCAAAGTTCAACAAAAGCAGCGCTGGTCGTCTCAAGTTACAGAATGAAATGCTTCCAAGTCCGACCGTGTGCTTGTTATTTCTTTTGCGGCTTAGATGTAACATTTGGCTAGTCAGAAGCAACGTGCCACCTGGCTTCCTTGACCAGAAATCGAGTTTGAAGAGTGAGCACCATGCAACGATCCACAAAAAGCGTGTGAGAAAAGGGAAATAACTGAGAGGCATGCGAGAAGCTCCGCGCCTTGACAGGGCTGATGTGAGGCGCGCTGAATCTCTTTACCCAACTCGAGATAACGGTACCTCATCTGGGGCATATCAACCCCATCGTGTTGCCACTATACCACTTGTATTCGCACTTCATCACTACATCACGAGCGGCATGTGCTCCACAACTTGCCCCCGCATTCAAGGTTCAAGTATTATTTTGATTAATTTAGTATGCTTGGCGCGATTCCTCGGTGTGTATAGTTAAGATCGTGCTATTAAGAGGGTTGAGGATATTGTGTGCTGTGCATAACACAGGCTCGGTATTTTGAACGTTGATAGCTTATGGCAGAACAAGAAATATTTGATCGAGACTGGGTCTTCGAAGCCCGAGATGCGTACGACGAGCGTGTTCACAAATTGGAAGCTGAGATTGGCGAGTGTATGGAAGAGTGCTGTAGAAGGTACGCTCGTGTGTGTAATTGCCTGTAAATCTGTGTAGGAAATATCTCGTTTAAATCCCGTGACATTGTTACTTGGATGATTTTAAGGCACCGGCATTGTTTTTTTGAAGTACAGAAGAAGTGTCACTGTTGACATCTTGGTGTACTTGTCATCCGAGTCGACTTTCTAGTGTATGAACTTGTAGAATTTCATGTGTTTGAGGTTTATTGTGGATGTAGGGATATAAAGAACCAAGTGTTCACAGAAAAAAATCGTTCAGCAATTCCGCAAAGTTGACCCAAACTTGACAACAAGCAAGGGCCGGCAACAGCGGGAAGCTTTCCAGCCACCTTCATTAAGTACAAAATATCTACGTGATCCGCATTTCAATCACTCTAATAGAGCTACATGTGGTGTTCAAGATGCTCGAATACGAGAGGGTGACAGCGCTGAACTACAAGATTTGCGCCAGGGAATGCTGAACGTGGCAAAGCGCTGAGCAGTAGCAAACAACGGACAGTATGAAGGCCACGGGAAGCTTTCAGACATATCTGAAGAGCAGTTACAAGTGAGGAATTCTTTCATCAAGAGAGCACTCGGAACCCCGGGAAGTACAATCACCGCCCGGATCATACGGAAAGCAGCCCTCTACTAGGTGACGATATTGCTTCCCGGAGTACTTGGAAATCTGTACATTTCTAATCCGCCATGCCCTCGAGAGTTCGATATCGCACTTTGTAGGTCAATCGGCCGCTGAACATCTCACGAAACGTTATTGCGGGACTAATCATCACTCTAGATTACATTTATTTTTGTTACTGACAGTCCGCACTTACACACATGAATCGCTGCTCCTTTGGCGACTGGTTCCCAGCTAAAATTCAGCTGTATTGTATGGACTATGGTACACACCATCTCCTCTCTTCGATCAAGATGACTCCCGAAACGTCCTCCAAGCATGCTATGTTTAGCTTAATTTAAAATCTGGTATTGCAACGAAGCTACCATCAGAGGTTCACGGAAGAAGGCGATTGTACTGTAGCCCACGTTTATGACGCCGGCAAGAGGCAGTAACTGGACGAATATTTGAGCCTATTCGTACTAGAATACTTGGGAACACGTGTTGTGCGCGTGTGTTCGAACCGGTGTCGAGGTTGGTTGAATGCCAACAATCTGCCAGCACACGCAGGTTGTAGCATCCAAGTACAAATCCAGGGCGAGCTCCACAAGTGCTTACGACTTGTTAGCGTTAACGTCTAAACAAGATGGCAACGAAAGTGACGAGTCATCGGACTTTGGAAGCGGTTGCGAAGTTTCGTCGTGGGGCCATGTACAGGTGCCGCTCATTCTCCTGTAGAGCTTGAAGAGCAAAGGTAAAGTCAGCCAGTAACGTCTGCATGAACTCATATTAACCTCCACGTAACTAGATTACACATTCGCCTGGGTCACACAGTAGCGCAATGCATATCCTTCAGCAAGTCTCCAAACACAGTCAGTTTTCCTGACGTGCAGAGCATTGCAAACTTGAATTGCAGTCAACATCTTGATGTTTTCAAGCAGCAGCTGTCTTCGTGCTGTACCCTCAAGTGCTCCTTACAAGAAACAATGGGAGTACACCGGAAGTACTAATCTTTCTTGTACAAACTATTCTGACAAGATTTGTGAGTTGCATAGCACCAAGACAATTCCAGAGAACAGCTGTAGCAAGAAAAGAAGAGCATGGAATGATCAGGTTTTATAATCAAGCTCACAGTAGTATTCTACAACGAGAACAACCGCAGAACTTGAGGTGACTCCCGATACTCATCATATTTGCTTTTTCAGTCTGCTCTAGTTGATCCGACCTGTTTGATTCGAACTCTTAATCTTTCCAAGGCATAATTTTCTGCACAAGTCGCACAGGACACAAGAGTGGGGACTGCACAGCATTTTGTGCTTGATTTATTGTCTCTTGGTGGACATGGTCCTGCGCAGTACAGCTCAGCTTGTCATGTGTATACAGAAGACATTCCAGTATGTGATTTACTTACAAAACATAATATTTAATGAGAGGAGGTCGTGAAGCAGACTTAGCACAAAACATCTGACAAACCAAGGGAAGGTGATAGTGTCAAAACGATGTGTGTTTGCAGCAGTTGATCAATTTTACGATACAAGTGGGTTGTTCACAAAAGAGAATAAAGTACACTCACTTATATATGGTCACTGTAGTGAAGCCTGAACAGCTGTAGATCCGTAGACTGATCTGTGCACAAGCCATTCGGCGCTCCTATAAATAGGAAGCAACTCAAACCCAATTAAAGCCACAGTGAGGCCTCGCCTTTTGTCGGGCCCCTGGTAACCACTCATGCAAACACTATTGATTTGCTCTTGGTGTCTTAGTACTTAGGTCTTACCAAAGGGTTCCTGCTTCCCTTGTCTAGATATGGATATTTTATGTTAGATATGTCGGGTTAGTAACAGGTCGTAACAATTGATTGCAGCTGCGGGCACAGTATCCGATCAAGGAGCACCGTTTGCAATGGCTAGGGCAAGGGATTGCTTATTTCGCTTAGAGGGGCTTTCGCTCTGATTTGAACTTCACCATGGTTGAGAGAAAGCACCTCAGAATTTCAGCAAATGGACTTACACATATGAGCAGCACAAAATGACACACTGACAATGTCGTAACCCTTATCTCACTGTAAATATGAAGATGATTCTCACTGCACCCGAAAGCTACAAGTGAACACAAATACTTTCGCAACACCCATTATTATGCATGAAAATGTCTCAATGCAAACTAGACACTGTCTGCACGCTTTTGCAGGGTTTGATTTCGCTGTAAGCCCATAACATTTGTATGAGAAGTATACTGACAGATAGAAAGTTGGGAGCCACACATTGTTGTGGTTCGCATCATATTTACATTGTAGCGAGAATGGAACCAAATCACTTGATGCTGTGTAACCGCAAAAAGCAAAGATAGTCTTAATGTCTGAGCTATCAAGCACTGTGGATGCAAGACAGGGGCAACTCTAAGAAGCCTGCAGAAATACCTTTTGATTAAGTGAATTGAATGACTGTATTCTTTTCCTATTGATTGATGCTGCATAAATCCATGTTCTGCATTTGCCAAGGCAATGTGTCCATGTGAACCAGTTTTTGTGTGATTTGATTTAATTAGAGTGTCGCATCTGCCAAGGCAATGTAGATGTAGTGATCTATATATATACTAGTCTTCGCAACACGATTGGGTACTGGCTCACTTCAATCGTCTCACACCATGCTGTTTCCCAACAAACACTGAGTGAGCCTCATTTTTCCAGTAATCCTTCTGTGCAGAGTTTCTGTTGTATCTGCTCTGTGTTCACAGTGACTTTATCCGCTGCAATGCACGATCAAAGCACGCTGAACCCATGTAACAGCAGATGTATCAATAAGACTGTGCTTTTGTTTTCATACGCGTGTACCCTTATTTATCTTTGAACACACCACATTTCTCACACCTTGTGTGTTACGAACAATATGCCTTAAAGATGTGCACAGGTATGTGTTGAGGCGAAGTGGTAGGCGTAGCGCGATACAAATGAGCATAGAGCCCACTTAAATTTGAGCCAAAACTTCACCCTGGACACGTCTTTGAGCTCCAACTTTCTGCAACAGGAAGCTTGAGTTGAAATATCTTCTTGATGTGCCATGCTGGCGGCAGTCATGAGCGCATTAAATATCAGTGTAGCCACTTAATGTTCGTGTTCCTTCTTATTACCAGCCGCTAAGCCTGTTCTCTTTAATACGTGTCTGAAGCTTCAGCTAGCATTCACTTTATCCGAGCTCACCACCCCTTGATCACCCGATAATCTCTGGAATTGTGCTATCTTGCAGATACGTTTCTGCTGCCAAAATGCCCCTTTTCCTGTGAAAATACAGTGTGCTGAGTGCTAAGGGACCGTTCCACCTCGAGGCCATTTTATGACTAGGTCAGAGTCAAAAACGTCCTTGGGTTTAGAGAGCATCCACAAAATCAGTAATAACAAGATCGAGAGTCAAATTGCGGTCGAAATCCACTTACATTGTATGGACCATGGTACCCACCATCTCCTCTTTTCGATAGAGACTCCCGAAACGTCCTCCAAGCATGCTATCTTTAGCCCAAGTTAAAATCTGGTGTTGAGACGAAGCTGCCATGCAGAGGTTCATGGAAGAAGGCGATCGCACTGTAGCGCACGTTAATGTCGCCGGCAAGGGGCAGGAACTGGACGAGTAGTTGAGCCTATTAGCACTAGAGTACTTGGAAACACGTTTTGCGTGCGTGTGTGCGAACCGGTGCCGAGGTAAGTTGAATGCCAACAATCTGCCAGCACACGCACAGGTTGTAGCATCCAAGTACAAATCCATAGCGAGCTCCACAAGCGTTTACGACTTGTTAGCGTCAACGTCTACACAAGTCGACAGCGAAAGTGACGAGTTCTCCCAGGTGACATGTTTGGCCTCTCAAGACACACAAAAGGAACTCAGCTCACTCAAAAGACATCCTTTAGAGTATGATCTCACGCATGCAATCATTTCAGACCTGATAATGTTTTGCGCGTGTGAAACACATGGCTCGATGTAATGATGCATAGACCTTTGGCCGTCTACTGGAACTTCTTCCAGTGTATCAAAGGGCAAACTTTACGCCCTTCAGAATGATTTGTTACATTTCGTGACCCAGCGGTAGTGCAGCAGTATTGTCTGTGAGAATGGAAATTGCTGTACATGGCTGTTGATACAAATTACCACCGGAGACACACAATGAAATGCAAAGATCGTCGAGAACACTTCCCCAATTTCTCGCCTGACTTAGATTCTCACAGTCTGACAGCAGTAAATATGATCACATGTTCATGCCACTTACCGGTGCGGACTTGTACAACACCAATCCGCAGCCAGTGCCTGAAGGTGTGTCTCCATTTGTGCAGCTTGTGCAGGCAATTTGTTCAAAAGGATTCAAGGTGCTCTGTTATTGCAGCAATCCAGGAACAGGAAATGGAGGAGCTTTCAACCACTTATGAAGTCATCGTAGCTGGCTTGCTTGTGCCAATACCTGACCGGTGCTATGTGCTCTAGCATCATGAAGCTGATTGTTTCGATTTTTCAATTTTATGTAAAAATTGGACAATTTGTATATCTTCCCTGCTCATGGGCGTAACATCAAGGCACTCGACATTCTCTTGTTCGACAGTAGCTCACAAGTTCAGCAATAACACCGTACTTTCTGGTATGTGTTAGTCTGGAGGTGAAGTGCTGTGCCATGTGAAGACACTTGTGTTAATTGTTACCCACATTTTCTGCTTGTGATATTGAGATTAGTCAAACGATAACTTGATGGATACTTTCCACAGGATGGTGAGAAATATAGAGGAATCTTGTATAAATACATGCTTGATGTGTGCGTGTGCAAGTCTTAAGACGCTCTGAAACATCAACTAGAACGCGGAAAAAGAACGTGAAAATGCCCAGGATGTTCACGGCTATCAATTGAAGAATCATTCAAGACAAAAAGGAGGCGAATAAACAAAGATACGCAAGATATCGTGGACCAATAAAAGAGTATACACAGCGTTCTAGAAAATGGACCACCATGGTCCATGCAGCGGGACCACGAGTGGACCACCGGTAGAACACACCTGGTCTATTCGGTGGTCTACGAAATGGACTACCAATGGACCACATGTGGTCCATTGAGTGGACCAC
>JAULKQ010042396.1:0-26961 GCA_032356285.1 Smithsoniella earleae | reverse complement strand
GGAGGGATCCGGCGAAGAGGAAGGCCTCTTGGGGCACCACGCCGAGCTGCGTCCGCAGCGACGCGAAGGTGACGTCGCGCAGATCGTGTCCGTCGATTCGGACGGTACCCGAATCCGGATCGTAGAAACGTGCGACGAGCTTCGCGATGGTCGACTTTCCCGAACCGGTGGCTCCGACCAGGGCGAACGTCTCTCCCGGCTCGAGCCGTAGGTCGATCCCGCGCAGCACCGGCGTACCCGGTTGGTACGAAAAGCTCACTTGCTCCAACGCGATCGCGCCCTCGATCGGCGGCAGCGGCACGGCCCCGATCCGCTCCGCAACGGTGGGCTCCTCGGCCAGAAGCTCCCGCAGCTTCACGACGGCCGCCGAGCCCTGCTGGTACACCGTGTAGAGCTGCACGAGCTGTTGGATCGGCGCGAAGAAGGCCGTGAGGTACAAGACGAACGCAGCTAGGTCGCCCACGGTGAGCTCGCCTTGCAGGACCATCCGCCCGCCGATCAGGAACAGGAGCGCCTGACCGAGGATGCCGATCATCTCGCTGCCGGGGCCGTAGACCGCGTTCACTTGCGCGGTCGCGTCATTCGCTGCGCGGTAGTCGCCAACGACGTTCCGGTGCTCGACCACGTTGTGTCGGCGTCGGTTGAAGGCCGTGACGATTCGCACGCCCGCAAGGCTCTCCTGCAGATGGGCGAGCACATCGCCGATTCGATCTCGCACGTCGAGATAGCGCTGACTCGAAGCGCTCCGGAACCACAACGTCATCACCAGCATGGCCGGCACGACCGCAAGCAGCATGATGCCCGCGAGCGTAGGGTTCAGCGCCAGCAGCAAGCTCGTGACGATGAGCAGCGTCAACGCCTGGACCGCCAGCTGGACGAGGCCCTCTTGAAACAGCGCCGCAAGCGAGACCGGGTCGCTCGTCTGCCGACTGAAGAGCACCCCGCTCTTCTCCTCGGTGAAGAAGCCCAGCGAAAGGCGCTGGAGATGCTCGAACAGGCGAACGCGGAGCCGCACCATCAGATCCGCACCGACCTTGGCCGTCACGACGATCCGGATTCGGCTGAGGAGGATGGAGACACCGATCAATGCGACGTAGGTAGCGGCCACCCCGAACAGCACACGCGTGCTTCCGGCTCGAATGCCGGAGTCGATCGCAATCTTGGTGAGGAGAGGTCCGGCCTGCAGGGCCGCCGTCTCGAGCACGACGAGGCCGAGAGCGCCGAGAAGTGCCACCCAATGCGGTGCGAGGAACCGACCGAGCGTGAACGGCCGGCGATCGTACTCCGACTGGCTGAACGCGACATCGTCGTCCGGTACCTCCGGCTCGGTCTCGAGAATCTCGTCGACCTTCTCCTGGAGCTCCGTCGGGACACCGGCAAACGGCAAGTTCTGCCCGCCCTGACCGCCGAGGCCACCGAATAGCGGCCCGCCGGCGAACGCCCCACCACCAAACGTCATGGCGCCACCTCCGGTGGCGAGTCGTCGACGGCGGACGTGCCGTCGTCGAAATGCGCCAGCACATCGGCATAGCGCGGCTCGGTCCGCATCAAGTCGGCGTGGGTCCCGTCCGCAACGATCTGACCGTTCTCGAGGAGGACGACGCGGTCGGCGAGCGCGATCGTGGACATCCGGTGCGCGATGACGATCGTCGTGCGCCCTTCGAGCACGGACTCGAGTGCGCCGTGAATCGACTGCTCCACGTGGACGTCGACGGCGCTGGTCGCGTCGTCCAGAATCAGAATCCGGGGGTTTGCCAGCAGCGATCGAGCGATCGAGATGCGCTGCCGCTGTCCGCCAGAAAGATCGTACCCACGCTCTCCGATCACCGTCTCGTACGATTCCGGCAGACGCTCGATGAACTCTGACGCTCCCGCGGCTCGTGCTGCCGCGAGGACCTCGTCTTCGGACGCGTCAGGCCGCGCGTACGCGATGTTGTCCCGAATCGACGTCGTGAAGAGAAACGGCTCGTCCGGAACGATACCGACGTGAGCGCGCACGCTGGCGAGCTTCAGGTCGCGCACGTCGATTCCATCGATGCACACGGCTCCGCCGTCGACGTCGTAGAATCGAGCGAGCAGTCGCGCGACCGTCGACTTCCCGCAACCGGTCCGCCCGACCACGGCGACCGTCTGGCCCGCGGGCACGTGAAGGTCGAACTCCGATAGGACGGACACTCCGTCTCCGTAGCCGAACGTCACGTTCTGGAAGTGCACGTCACCGCGCACGTCCTCGAGATCACGCGCATCAGGGCGGTCGGCGACCTCCGGCTCCTCGTCCAGCACCTCATAGATACGGATCGCCGACGCCGCTGCCCTCTGCAGCATCATCAGAAAGAACCCGAACATCCGGAACGGCGCCTGGAGCATGACGACATAGGTCGTGAAGGCAACGATCGCGCCGATCGTGAGCTGTCCCTCGATCGTGAGCCACCCCCCGACGAGCAACACGAGAGCCATCCCGACGCGGGGCATTGCCTCGATCACCGGGGCATGGGCCGCCTGCACCTCGGCCTGCCGCACGTTGATCCACTGGAGCCGTCGAGCCGCCTTCGACATCGAGCGGATCTGATCGCGTTCGGCGGAGAACGCCTTCACGACGCGCACCCCCGATAGGTTCTCTTCGACCGTCGTCGCGATGTCGGCCATCCGCGCCTGCACGATCCAGGAGATCGGAAAGGTGAGCCGCCCGAGCCGCGCGCCGAGAACCCCAACGAGCGGCAAGGGGAGAATCGCCACCACCGTGAGTGGAACGCTGATCGACAACATCAGACCGATCGCGGCGAGGAACGAGAGGAGGGTCAGCGCGATGAGCGGTCCGAACGTGAGAAACATCTGGACCGTGCGAATGTCCGAATTCGCCCGCGAGATGAGCTGTCCCGACTGCACCCGATCGTAGAACGAGAACGACAGCCGACTCAGATGCTCGTACAGCGTGACGCGAAGGTCGTTCTCGATCGCGTAGGCGACCCGGAAGATCCAGAAGCGACTCACGAATCCGGCCGCGCCGCGGGCGAGTCCGAGGACGGCGATGGCGAGAACGAACGTCTCCAGCGCCGCCACGCGGTCCGAGAGTGCTTGGTCGATCGCCGCCATCATCACTCGGGGCACGGCGACGCCGCACAGCAGGCTCACGAGCGATGCGACGAGCGCGATCGCGAAGATGCCCCGGTGCCCGGCCACGACCGGCCACAGCCGACGAAGCCATCCGAGACTCCGGTCGGCGTGGATCGAGGACCGCGGCGGCCCGTAGCGCGGCTCGATCCCGATGGGTTCGAGCGGATGCGGAGGATCGCCGGAATCCGGTCCGAAATCCGGCAATGCTCGCTCTGATCCGCCCGGCACCAGCCTCGTAGGTAGCGAACCCCTCTCCCGACGACACGCGAGAAAGATCGTTGACTTGAGTTCGCAAAGCTAACAACTATTGTTTGCACATCGAAAGCCCCGTTGGGAGGGGCCAACCGCGGGCCGCTCGGCGTCCCGCGCGAGGAAGGAAACGGAGATGAAGCTACGACGGACGATGCTTGCGGTTCTCGTCGGGGGAACCCTGCTCTTTGGAGCGCTCACCGCGGCCCCGGCGTCAGCGGCCACGGAGCTGGTCGCGGCCCTGAGCCTGGTCGATCAGAAGCCACCGAGCCCGGCGGTGAACACGGCGCTCGTGTACACCAATACGTCGAACGAGGACGTCGAGGTGAAGATGCGCGCCGTCAACCACGACGGCGAGGAGGTGGGCACGCACTCCATGAAGGTGCCCGCAAACGGCCTGCGCTTCGTGTTCGTCTCCCAGTTCATCCCGTTCGCGGAGCTCCCGTTCGTGGGCTGGGTCGAAGCCAAGTCCACCCGACGGATTCACGGCAACGCCGTCCTCGTGGGTCTGGGCGCGACGGATCTTCCGAGCCAGCCGAAGCCTCACTCGCGGATGGTCTTCCCCGTTACGGCCGCGTACTGAGAGCGCGCGCGGCGTCGCTCCGGTGCTCGACCGGCTCCGAGAGCGACGCCGTCGCCAACCCCGCGCCGAATCGATAGGGTCGAGTCGATGAGCGGCGGCACTCTCCCCACCGATCCGCGGTTCGGCCCCGTCACGGTCCTCGAGGGACCGGAGAAGGGCCGCTACCCCGAGGGCAATACCCTTCTCGTCGAAGGAACGCGCGAGCGGGTGATCATCGATCCGAGCCTCGGCCTGCTGGGACGCGATGCGCCGAATCCCGAGGTCGCCCGCGTCCTCCACAGCCACTGTCACGAGGACCACATCGCGGGCAGCCACCTGTTCCCCGACGTGCCGTGGCACTTCCACGAGCTCGACGCGCCCGGGATCCGCTCCCTCGAGGCGCTGCTCGGGATCTACGGCTTCCCGGACTGGATCGAGGAGCCGTTCCGCGACGTACTGGTCGAACAGTTCCATTTCGTCCCCCGCGACAACCCGGAGACCTTCGCCGAAGGCGACGTCTTCGACCTCGGCGGCGTCACGGTCCGGGTCCTGCACACGCCCGGCCATACCCGCGGGCACTGCTGCTTCGACATCGAATGGCAGGAGGGCAGCACGCCGCGACGCCTGCTCTATCTCGGCGACATCGAGCTCACGAGCTTCGGACCGTACTACGGCGATGCGTGGTCCGACCTCGTCGACTTCGAGCAATCGCTGAAGCGTGTTCGCGCCGTCGAGGCGGACTGGTACGGAACCTTCCATCACATCGGCATCCTCGACGGGCGCGAGGCGTTCCTCGCCCGGCTGGACACGTTCGAATCGAAAATCGCCGAGCGCGAGGAACGGCTCCTCCAGTTCCTCGCGGAGCCCCACGACATGGCCGACATCGTGGCGCACCGCTTCGTGTACCGGCCGGGCGACGCGGTCTCGTTTGCCGATGCGGTCGAGAAGCGCTCGGCCGAGCAACACCTCGACCGCCTCGTCGCCTCGGGTCGCGTGCGCCCCCTCCCCGAGGGACGCTTCCAGACCTGCTGAATGCCATGGCCACGCGCTACTTCGACGACCTCGTGCAGGGCGAACCGATCCTCGTCGGCACCTACACGCCACCGCGGACCGAAGCGATCGAGCTCGCGCGTCGCTGGGAGCCACAGCCGTACCACGTCGACGAGCAAGCCGGACGTGCATCGATCTTCGGCGAGCTGACGCTCTGCTCGCTTCACCTCTTCGCGATCTGCACACGCCTCTTCTTCGACATGGCGCAGCCCATCGCGACCCTCGCGATGCTCGGGAAGGACGAGCTGCGGCTGCCGGCCCCCGCACGGCCGGACGAGGAGCTGCGCTACGTCACGACGTGCATCGAGAAGCGGGAGTCGAAGACCAAGCCCGATCGGGGGATCATCGTCCTGCGCGACTCGCTCGAGCGCCCCGACGGCACCGCCGTGCTCACGCAGAAGGTGAGCCTCCTCGTGTCCCGCGCCGGCTGAGCGGCCGGCCCGTGCGTGGGCGTCAGATCCGGATCGGCCGCCATGCTCCCGAACGGAAGCGCCAGATGAGCGCTCCCGAGAGAAGCGCGGTCTCCACGAGGCCGCCGGTCCACGCCCACGCGAGGCCGCCGTCCAGGTAGAAGCCGAGAGTCCAGGCGAGCGGCAGGAAGAGGCCCCACGCAAACGCGAAGCGAAGGAGAAACGGCCAGCGCGTGTCGCCCGCACCGCGAAGGGCCCCGTCGGCGACGATCGCGAACGCGTCGAAGAGCTGGAAGGCAGCTCCGACGATGAGAAGCGACGCGCCGAGGCGCAGAACCTCCTTGTCGCTCGTGAACAGCCCCAGAAGCGGTCCGGGCGCGATCACGAAGAGAACCGCTACCCCGCCCGCCAACCACGCGGCCAGCACGAGGCCCGAGCGAAAGCTGCGCTCGGCGGACTCCGGCTCGTTCGCGCCGATGTACTGGCCGACCATCGTCGTCACCGCCATCGCGATCCCGATCGCCTGCATGAACGAAAGCGAGAGCAGGAGGATGAACGCCTGGCTCGCAGCCATGGCGACGTCGCCGAGCTGCGCGACGAGCGTCGAGAAAGCGGCGAACGACGTCATCCCGAGCCACCACTGGCCCCCGATCGGCAAGCCCATCGCGAGCACGCGTCGCATCGCGGCCAATGACGGCCGCGCGAATCGCGTCGCATACCGCACACGCGTTCGCGCGCCGAAGAACCACGTGACGAGCGTCAGCATGTACACCCACTCGGCAACGGAAGTCGCGACCCCGGCTCCCGTCACGCCGAGCTGCGGCAGCCCGAGGCGGCCGAAGATGAGACCGTAGTCGAGCACCACGTTGACCCCGTTCGCGACCAGCGTCGCGTACAGGGGCGTTCGCGTGTCCCCGAGACCCCGGAAGAACGAGGAGAGCGCCACCGCAACGCACAGCCCCACCCCTCCCAGTGCGCGAACGCTCACGTAGTCGACGACGAGCGGCCGCATGGTCTCCGAGGGGCGCAACCATTCCATCAGCGGTCCGGCCGCAACGAACAGGGTCGCCGATGCAAGCGCGGCGAGAGGCACGGTCGCGTAGGCCCCCTGCCACGACCAATAGCCGCACCGATCGTATTCGCGCGCCCCGAAGTGCTGCGAAACGAACGTCTGGACGGCGCTCGTCGTGCCGATGAAGAAGCACAGGAACGTCCACATCCAGATGCCACCGAACCCGACGGCCCCGAGCTCGGTCGAGCCGAGGCTGCCCACCATCATCGAGTCGACGGTCTGCATCGCCGTGACGGACATCTGCGTGAGAACGGCGGGCGCACCGAGCATCACGACCTCGCGGATCCCGCCCCGCTGCGCCGCGGGCAACGCTGTCGGCGCGTAGGGCTCCCCCTCGGCGATCGCCGATTCCGAGGATTCGAACTGAATTTCGGTGGAGCTACTCATCGATACGGTCTCCATCATCGCGCGCGACGCGACGAACGGACGATGCATGGGACGGGTTGCGAGCGGCGGTCGAGAAACGAGCAGGACCAGGCCAGCCACGGTTCGAGGGCTGGCCTGGTCGGACCGTTGCGCGCGCTACGGGCCGCGGGGCCGGATCGGACTCTCGGGCTCCGGTGCGGGACCGGAGGCGCTAACGTCAGAGAGCGGGACGCGAGTCAGTGCAGAGAAGCGAATCCGGCGGGAGCGGCGATCCGGGGCTTTCCTGCGCAGGTCGGGGTGTTCACGTCCGCGCAGTTCCCGTTGTCAGAATCTGTACTCATCTCACACGCTCCTCGGAGCGCATCGTGCAACGAGCCCCGCGCAGGGTCAACGACTCTCTCCGACTCGTTTTCCACGACCGTCCACGTCCGTAGTTCCGGACGGGGGAGCGGGGAGTGACCCCCACGAAATGGGACGCTGCTACCGGGAGCCCGGTCTCCGTAGAGGGGTGGAGGGTGTCGGGGTTCGGTTCCGGAGCCCTTTCCTGCGTCGCGTACGGCACCGAGTCGTACTCCGTAGCCGGCGCCGAAGGCGACGGCGGAGGAGGACCTAGGCGCCTACTCCGAAACCACTACTCTAGGGGCTCCGGAACCGAACCCCGACACCCTCCACCCCGACCGCAAGCAGCACCGGAACCTCCAACCCCACATCTCTAGGGGCTCCGGAACCGAATCCCCACACCCTTCCGCCGGCGCACGAGCTCAAACCGACGCCAATACGATCACGTCACCCAGCCGCAGCCGCCTTCGCCCCCCGATCCTCTTCGATGAGGGCTTTGAACGACGGCCGCGCATGCACGCGTTCGACGTACGCGGCGAGCTTCGGCCAGCGGCTGGCGTCGACCTCACCATCGGCGAGGGCAAGGGTCGCGAACTGCGTCCCGAGCGCGACGTCGGCGATGCTGAAGGTATCGCCCACGATCCACTCCGAGTCGCCCAAGTTCTTCTCGAGGTAGTCGAACAGGGGAGGCAGGACCTGATCGATCGCCTCGTCGATCCTCGCCTGGTCGCCTTCGCGCTTGAAGAACAGTGGAGCAAGCACACGCTCCTGGAACAGGGCTCCGGTCCCGCCGACGATGCCCGTATCGGCCAACTCCTCGATCCAGATCGCACGCGCACGGTCGTACGGATCACTCGGGAGGAGAGCCGGCTCGGGCGCGATCCCTTCGAGATAGTGAACGATCGCCGAAGAATCGGGGATGATACGATCACCGTCCTCGAGAATCGGGATCTTCCCCAGCGGATGCTTCTCCTTGTACTCGTCCGATACGCCCATCGGCAGCATGCCATCGTGCTCGTACTCCAACCCCTTCTCCGCAAGGACTGCTCGGATCTTGCGGACGAACGGGGACAAACCGACACCGGTTACTTTGAGAGCCATCTGTCTTTCTCCTTACGAGTCAGTCGCCCGCTTCCACCACGAAGTGGAAGAGGCGTGGTAGGTCCTCGAGCGCAGAAAGATCGCCCGAGAATTCGGCGCCCTGCTCCTCGGCCATCGCCTGAGGAAGCAAGCCGCTCATGATCCCCAGCATGGTCTGGGGCGATGCTTTGACGGAGAGGTCGACGGGGCGGTCGTCGGTGACGATCCGCGTGCCACGCCGACCGCCTTCGATCCGGATGGTCGTCGCCGATTCATCGGTGTGCGCCTCGAGCGCGAAGCGGCGCTTCGGAGAGTCAGCCGATGCCGCGAACGCTTCTACGCCGAGACGGATCCAGTCCGGCTCCATGTGGTCGCCATCGACCGCGGGCAGGAGCCAGCGCAGACCCCATTTCGTCAGGTCGAGCAGAATGGGCCGCAGCGCTTCACCGTGGGCCGTGAGCGCGTACAGGCGCGCGGGCGTCGGCGGACCGACCTCGCGTCGCTCGACGACACCCTGCTCTTCGAGCGATTCGAGCCGCTCCGTCAGCACGCTCGGGCTCAAACCCGGCAAGCGTCGGCGCAGATCGACGAAGCGCTGCGGTCCGCAGAGCAGCTCGCGAATCACGAGCAGCGTCCACCGTTGCCCGAGGATCTCGGTCGCTCGGGCCAGCGGGCAGAACTGGGCGTATCGAAACGAATCGGCGGGCACTGGGATCGGCATACGCGCCTAGAGTGCTATTGTCAAACTCTCTAGTTTGAATTTCGAAGTTATCGTGACCGACAGGATCGGCGCCGCCTTTCGACACCCTTCGCGACATTTGCCACGATGGAGGCTCCGCCCACGCCGTCCTGCTCCCGCTGGAGAGATTTTCGAGTGATTTCAGTGGCTTGCGTGACTTTCGAACCAGGCAGTGCGTTCCCCGGGCGAAACCGTTAAAGGATCCCGATCGTTTCGAGCTCCCCGCCCCAGGGGAGCGGCCGATTCGGGTCACAGGAGAACATCATGGGCGCGGGCGACATCATCAACGCAATCGAGGCGGAGCAAATCCGGAGCGACATCCCCGACTTCAAGCCGGGCGATACGCTGCGCGTGCACGTCAAGGTGGTCGAGGGTGAGAAAGAACGCATCCAGGTGTTCGAGGGTGTGTGCATTCGTCGCAAGCACGGCAGCGTCCGCGAGACGTTCACCGTCCGTAAGGTGTCGTACTCGGTCGGCGTCGAGCGTACGTTCCCCGTCCACTCGCCGCGCATCGACAAGATCGAAGTCATGACCCGCGGCAAGGTCCGTCGCGCCAAGCTCTACTACCTGCGCGAGCGTTCCGGACGCGCCGCCCGCATCAAAGAGATCGGCCAGAACTAAGAACGATGGCCGACCTGGAGCGCTCCGCGGTCGCCGCGGAACCCGGTGCACCAAGTCGAGAAAAGCGCTTCCGCCACCAGATCGAAGCCGGTGTTTCGATTTCGGGCCGCATCCACTTTCCCGGGGATGCGCGCATCGACGGACAGCTCAAAGGTGAGATCCGTGCCGAGAAGCTTCTTCTCGTCGGCGAGACCGCCGAGCTCGAGGCCACGGTGAGCGCGCAGCACATGGTCCTCGCGGGAACGATGCGTGGCGACGTCATCCGAAGCGGCACCGTCGAGCTCGAAGCGACGGCCCGCCTTCTCGGGAACATCCAAGCCACCAACCTGGTCGTTCACGCGGGAGCGTTCTTCGATGGTCGCGCCGAGATCGGCAAGCCCGCGCCGGAGACCAAGACCGTCGTCGAGCGAGAGCCACAGGCGAGACCGGCCGACGCGAAGCGCCGCCGGGCGAACGCCTGACGCCCCGACCCCGGCGACTCGTCGCGGGCCCGTTCCCCCGATCCGAGGAGCGCGCCTGGTCATCGCCGATCGTCCTGTCGTATCGCCCTTCCCCCTGAGGGGCCCTTCCGTATAGGGGTGCGGACATGATCCTGCTGAACCCGAGAGATCTCCGCCGCCACTACCCCGACAAACGGTCCGCCGAAGTCATGCAACAGACGGTGGACTTCTTCGAGACCAAGGGAAAGAAGCGTCTCCTCGAAGACTACTACGACCGCGTTTGGTACTCGGACTTCCTCTCGTACGTGCGCGAACACCGCATCTTCGCGACGATGTGCACCCCCGCGGGCGAGGGAGCCGATGACGGACGGTGGGACACGTGGCGCAACTGCGAGTTCGCAGAGATCCTCGGCTTCTACGGTCTGCAGTACTGGTACACCTGGCAGGTCTCCGTTCTTGGCCTCGGCCCGATTTGGATGACCGAGAACGAAGATCTACGAAAGCGCGCCGCGCGGGCACTCGAAGACGGCGGGATCTTCGCGTTCGGCCTGTCCGAACGCACCCACGGCGCCGACATCTACTCCACCGACATGGTGCTCACACCCGACGGGGACGGATGGAAAGCCAACGGTCGCAAGTACTACATCGGCAACGGGAACGAGGCCGCGATCGTCTCGACGTTCGGCCGCTTCGCCGACAAAGACGAGTACGTCTTCTTCGCCTCGGACCCCAAGCACGAACGCTACAACCTCGTGCAGAACGTCGTGGCCAGCCAGAACTATGTCTCGGAGTTCGAACTCGACGGCTACCCCGTGACCGAGGGCGACATCTTGCACCGCGGACGAGACGCGTGGAACGCGGCGCTCAACACCGTAAACATCGGCAAGTACAACCTCGGCTGGGCTTCGATCGGCATCTGCACGCACGCGCTGTACGAGGCCATCACCCACGCGAGCAATCGGATTCTCTACGGCCACCCCGTGACGGACATGCCGCACGTGAGGCAGATGTTCGTAGACGCCTACTCGCGGCTCGTCGCGATGAAGCTCTTCGCGCTGCGCGCGGCCGACTACATGCGCGCGGCCTCTTCCGAGGACCGGCGCTACCTTCTCTACAACCCGATGGTGAAGATGAAGGTCACGACGCAGGGAGAAGAGGTCGTCGATCTCATGTGGGATGCGATCGCGGCCAAGGGCTTCGAGAAGAGCACCTACTTCGGCCAGGCGGCGATCGACATCCGCGCCCTCCCGAAGCTGGAAGGCACGGTGCACGTGAACATCGCGCTCATCGTGAAGTTCATGCCGAACTTCTTCTTCAACCCGATGGAATACCCGGACGTCCCCACCCAGGATCACGACCGCAACGACGACTTCCTCTTCCACCAGGGAAGTACGAAGGGGCTCTCGCAGATCCAGTTCAACGACTATCGGCGCGCGTTCGAGGGATGCGACCTTCCGAACGTGCGGCTGTTCGCCGAGCAGACCGAAGCCTTCCGCAACATGATCGAAGAGGCTCCTCCCGGCCCGAACCAAATGAGAGACGTCGACTTCCTGCTCGCCATGGGCGAGATGTTCGCGCTCGTCGTCTACGCCCAACTCCTGCTGGAGAACGCGCCGACGTACGAGATCGAGGGTGACCTGATGGATCAGATCTTCGACTTCATGGTGCGCGACATGTCGAAGTTCGCGCGGCAGCTGTTCAGCAAACCGAGCAGCACCGACCGCCAGATGGAAGGTTGCCGCGCAATCCTGCGTAAACCGATCGTGGACGAAGCGCGCTACGGACGCGTCTGGGAGAAGTTCGTAGCGCCGCTGTCGGGCCTGTACGAGATGAACGCCTAGCGCACCGAACGATCCACCGACGTCGGGGGCGCCGCCCCGGGATCGGCCGCCGCCCGATCCGCCGCTCGCTCGAGCGCTTCGGCCAGGGCTTTGGCGACGACCGGTTTGCTGACGAAATCATCCATCCCCGCGTCGAGGCACGCCGCGCGGTCGTCCGCACTCGCGTTGGCCGTCATTGCGACGACCCACGGTCGACGATCGCCGACGAAGGTCCGCCGGATCTCGCGCGTGGTTTCGATCCCGTCGAGCTCCGGCATCTGGATGTCCATCAGAACGACGTCGTACGTCTTCCGCTCGAGAGCGGCGAGCGCTTCCCGGCCGTTGGTGGCGACATCCGCCGCGTAGCCCATGCGATCGAGGAGTTTGAGGGCGACCTTCTGGTTGATCTCGTTGTCCTCGGCCAAGAGGATCGTGAGCGGCACGCGCTCCGCGAGCGAGCCGTCGATGCTCGGCGTCCGCGGCTGCGCATGCGCCATCTCGGGCGCACCGACCGCATGCGCAAGCGCGGCCAAGAGGGCCCACGAGCGAGCGGGCTTCGTCAGAATCGCGACGAAGATCTCGAGACTCCTCGCGCGGTCGTCTCCGTCCGCGTCCTCGGAGGGGCGAACGGAGGAGAGCAAAAGCAACGGCAGCTCTTCGGCCGACCGCAAGGCCCGCATCTCGCTCCCCAGCGTCAGCCCGTCGCACTCCGGCATGACGAAGTCGAGAACCGCGATGTCGAACGGCTCGCCTTCCCGAACCCACTCGAGGGCCTGGCGGGCCGAATCCGCGGTGCGTGTGGACATGCCCCACGAGCGCGCCTGGTGCTCGAGAACGCGCCGATTCGTCGCGTTGTCGTCGACGATGAGCAGCCGCTTTCCTTCCACGGCGGCGAGAGCAGCCCTCTCCCGCTCGTCTTCGGCGCCGTTCGCCTCGGGCGCGTAGATCGTGAAGTGAAACGTCGAGCCGACGCCCACCTCGCTCTCGACCCACATTTCACCGCCCATCAACTCGGCGAAGTGCTTGGAGATCGCGAGGCCGAGACCCGTGCCTCCGTAGTTGCGCGTCGTGGATGCGTCGACCTGACTGAAGGCTTCGAAGAGGCTCGCGAGGCGGTCCGGCGGAATGCCGATGCCCGTATCCCGTACGGCGAAGTGCAGTAGCGGATCCCCCTTGGTGCCTTCGCGCGTGACCGACACCTCGATCTCGCCTTTCGCGGTGAACTTCACGGCGTTCGAGAGAAGGTTCGCAAGCGCCTGGCGCACCCGTGTCACGTCGCCGAGAACTCCCGCGGGCACGTCCTCTGCGCAGGAGCAGGCGAGTTCGAGCCCCTGGTCGGCGGCCTTCAGGGCGACCAGGTCGAGGGCATCCTCGACGCAGGCCCGGACGTCGAACGGAGCCCGCTCCAGCTCGACGCGCCCCGCCTCGATCTTCGAGTAGTCGAGGATGTCGTTGATGATCGCCAGAAGCAGCTCGCCGCTCCCGCGCACCGTTTGCGCGAAATCGCGCTGCTCGTCGGTCAGCTCCGTATCGAGCATCAGGCCGGTCATCCCGATGACCGCGTTCATCGGTGTCCGGATCTCATGACTCATGTTCGCCAGGAACTCGCTCTTCGCTTTCGTGGCGGCCTCGGCACGCTCCTTCGCCAGCACGAGCTCCGCGTCGCGGAGGCGGATGTGCTCGAGCATCTCGTTGAACCGCTCGACGAGAAGCCCGAGCTCATCGTCGCTCGTCTTGCGTGCCCGGAGCGAGTAATCCTTCTGCTCGGAAACCTGCTCCGCCACCTCCGCGAGGGCGACGAGCGGTCCGGAGATCGCGCGCTGGAGTCGAGCCGACAAGAGCCACGCCAGGACTCCGCAGACCGCGACGACGAGAAGGAGCACGATGGCCTGACCGCGGAGCTGGGCCCGCAGCGTTCGCATCTCGGAGCGCGCACAGACAGAGCCGATGACCTCTCCGTCGAGCTCGATTCGCTCGCGCACGAGCAGGTGCCCGTGACGAAACTCCGTCGATCGTCGAACCGACGGCGGACAGGGCGGAGCCTCCGCGTACGCGCGGTAGGTCGTGAGCGGCTCGCCTTCGGGCCCGAAGATCGCGGCCGAGACCACTCCGGGGATTCGGGAAAGCGCGTCGAGCACTTCGGTCGCGGCCACCCGGTCATCGAATGCGACGGCGGCGGCGCTGTTCTCGGCGAGAACCGAGATCGTCGTCCCCAGATCCTCTCGGGCCGCCTGTCGGCCGAAGTACCAGGTCTGCGCGAAGAACGCGGCCGCCGCCACGACGAGCGCGATGAGGCTCGTCAGCGTCATGATCTGGATCAGCTTCCCGCGGATCGAAGGCGGTCGCCGTCGACTGGACTCGGTCCAGTTCATGGAGGAGGCGCCTCCGGACCTTCGATGACGTCGGCAACCGTCAGCAGTCTGGACGACACGCGAAGCCCCGCGGCCTTCGCCAAAGTCGGATTCACCGCGACACGGACACCGCCCCCCGTTTCGAAGAAGGCGACCATCCCGCCCGCGCGAGCGAACTCCAGCCCCTGGCCGACCGTGAGAACACCGCTTGCGTCCACGCGCCTGAGCGAGCCCGTTGGCGCGGTCGGGCCGAAGAGGACGACCTGGCAGCCGTCGAGCTTGCTTGCCGGCGACGCTTCGCGAACCTCGATCGTGCGACCACGCGTCTTGCGTCCGTCCAACGCGCGCGTCGACGCATCCACTCGGCCTCCGAGCACACAGATGCGCAGGGGCGTCGCGGCGTCCGCGAACGCGGTCGCCGGCCACTCCACGAACTTCGTGAGGTGGTACAGGTGGCTCGCGCGTCGCTGCTGCGCCTCCTGCGCCGGCCGAGCCTCACTCGGAAACGCCCAAACGAGGACCAGAACCAGGAGTCGAAGAACGCTCACCACCGCGAATTCTCTCGGTTTTTCCCGATTGGAGCTTTAGTCGACCCGGTTTCGAGACCGCCCGAGGAGTGGCGTGGTCCCCCCCCGGTCCGTATGCTGCGGTCTCCGTTTGGCGGGCCCCCACCGGGGGCCCGAGAGGAGACACGCACGAGATGGCGAACCTGACCATGGAAGAGTTCGAGCAGTGCCTGACGGTCCTGGCGGACGGCGGCCCCCCCGAGAAGCTGCGGGATCAGCTCTGCAACCTGAACGCCTTCCATTCGCGCCGCGGCCTGAACAGCATCGAGAACATCAGCTCCCGGCTGTATCAGCTCAGCTCGGGTCTCCGGCGGGAGGTCCCCGCCACGCACGCGTTCCAGGCGCTCTGGGCCGAGTATGTGGGGAAAAGGCTGAACGAGACCGTGGGCGAGAAGCTCGACGAGCTGGCCGACAAGATCAACGAGAACCTCGAGGAATCGGGCGCGATCAAGGAAGGGTGCGAGGATTCGCTGAAGACCAGCCTGAACGTCTACGAGGAGCTCCTTGCCCGCCGCATTGGCGGACAAGCGGCCCGCCTCGATACCCTCCAGAAGGCCTTCCCGGGAGTCGCCGAGATCCTGCGTGCGTCTCCCCTGCAGGACGTCCCACTCGATCCGCCCGACGAAGACGACGAGCACGACCACGATCACGATCACCACCATCACTGATCCCGCCGCATGAGCTCTTCCAAGAGACCCATCCGATTCGGGGTGGCCCTGACCCAGGTGAACAGCTCCTGGGACGAGGTCCTCGAGTTCGCGAGCACGGCCGAGCGCCTGGGATTCGACTCCCTGTGGGCGATCGACCACCTCGTCGGAATCCCGGACGCCTCCGTCGACATCTTCGAAGGCTGGACCGCCGTCGCGGCTCTGGCCTCGGCGACCGAGAGGATCCGTCTGGGGCACCAGGTTCTCGCGGTCGGCTTCCGCCACCCATCACTGCTCGCAAAGATGGGGGCGACACTCGATCACGCGTCCAAGGGACGGTTCACGCTCGGCATCGGCGCGGGGTGGAACGAAGAGGAGTTCAAATCGTACGGCCGCTCGTTCCCGTCGATCGGGACGAGGCTCCAACAGCTCGACGAAGCGCTCGGACTGATCCGAAAGCTCTGGACCGAAGAACCGGTGAGCTTCTTCGGCGAACAGTTCCACATCGAAGACGCGCACTGTCGCCCGCGCCCGCTCCAACAACCGCACCCCCCGATTCTCGTAGGTGGCTCGGGAGAAAAGGTCCTTCTGCGCATCGTCGCCGAGCACGCGGACATCTGGAACAACATGGGCTGGGCCCACAGCCTCCTGCCGCACAAGATCGAAGTGCTCCACAAGCACTGCGAATCGCTGAAGCGCGACCCGGCCGAAATCGAAGTCTCACAGCAACTGCTCGCCGCGATCGGGGAGACCGAGACCGAAGCGAAAGTCGCGACCGAGCGCGTCGTGGGTGAGCTCCCCTTCCTTTCGGGGGGCGAGGATCTCATCATCGCGGGCCGCCCCGACCAGTGCGTGGAGCGCGTTCAAAAGACGATCGACATGGGAGCGACGACCTTGATCCTGAGCTTCGGTCGCCGGCCGAACCTCGAGACGCTCGAGCTGTTCGCGTCCGAGGTGATGTCGAAGTTTCGCTAGAGCCCGGGTCGTCATGAATCCGGGCTAGGCCGCGAGTCGCGCGACGACGTCGCCGAGCACACGGATTCCGCGCTCGATCTGGCTCTCGTGGAGCGACGCGTACCCGAGCGTGAATCCGACTCCCGCAGGAGGCTTTTGGTAGTACGGCCTCGCGGGATACACCGCGACGCCCTCTTCGAGGCAGGCCCGACGAATCGACGACTCGTTCGCCACCGGCACGTGCGGGAGCCACAACACCACGTGCACCCCAGCCTGCGCCCCGTCCACGATGGCGCGGTCGCCGAACACCTCCTCGATGGACTGGAGAAGCGCCGTGCGGCGTTCTCCGTTGCGTACGCGCTGCCGCCGCAGGTGGCGTTCCAGATGACCTTCGGCGATGAAGTCCGCCAGTACGAGTTGATCGATCCCCGGCGTGCCCGTGTCCGCGACCGCCTTGGCACGCAAGAACGGATCGACGAGCGATGGCGGCAACACGAGCCAGCCGATTCGGAGCGCGGGGTAAAGGAGCTTGGACGCGCTCCCGGCGTAGAGTACGCGCCCGACCGAGTCGAGCCCTTGCAGGCACTCGACCGGGCGGCCGTCGTATCGGAACTCACTGTCGTAGTCGTCTTCCAGGACGGCCGCGTTGAATGTATCCGCCAACGCCAGTAACTCGAGCCGACGGCGGAGCGGCATGAGCGCGCCTCCCGGAAACTGATGCGACGGCGTGACGCAGATCAGCTTGACCGGACGGCGCCGAGCGAGTGCATCCACGCGCAGGCCGTCGTCGTCGGTCTCGACGTAGACGAGACGTGCGCCGCGTGCGCGTAGCGGCAGGGTGAATCCGGTGTACTGCGGCTCCTCGACGGCCACGCGGTCGCCGCGATCGAGCAGCACATCGGCGACGAGGTTCACCGCTTGCTGCGTGCCGTACGTGATGACGATCTGCTCGGGCACACAGCGCACCCCGCGCGATCGACTGAGGTATCTCGCGAGCGCCTCACGCAACTCCGGACATCCGTCGGGAGAGCCATAGGAAAGCCGTCGAACCGAAGCACGACGAGTCCGCCGTGCCGCGATGCGGCTCCACACCGTCATCGGGAAGTCGTCGAACGAAGGAGCGCCGTAACGAAAGTCGCACGCGGCGCCGCGACCGATGCTCCACGTAAGGCGCGAAGCACGCGGCTCGATCTCCTCGAGGCGTCGCGCCGACGACGAGAGCGCGACGGGAAACGTGGCCACATTCTGAGCCGCGAGCGAATCCGGCTCGAGATCGCCGACCGCCAACGCCGCATCGGGGAGCTCGCGTGAGACGTACGTCCCCGAACCCACGCGCCCCGTCAGGTACCCCTCGACGCGGAGCTGCTCGAACGCATCGAGGACCGTGTTCCGGGAAAGGCCGGTATCGCGCGCCAGAACGCGAGTCGCGGGCAAGCGGCTCCCCGGGGCCAGCGTCCCCGCCAGAATGGCCCCGCGTACCGCCCGGTAGAGCTGTCGGTAGCGCGGACCCTCGCCATCGAGGTCGAGAAGCATCCCGAGAACCCTATCGGAAAATTGGCCCTCTCAAAATAGAAGAAATGGATCTTCCCATGGAACCATAGGGCCGGCAGACTGGGCGCCATGTCCGACCTCCAATCGATGTACGATAGGCCAGTTCGAAAGCCTGGGCGTACTCGCACCTCGTCCGCCAGGGGGCCGGCCTGGGTGTGCCACCGACCGGCAGAACGGCGGATCTTCCGATCTTCTGCGTCTGCGAGACCCGAGGTGGCCTGCTCGCGAGCGAGCGGTTCTTCTTCGACATGAACGACTTGTGTCGCCAACTCGGGGTCGCGATCGACGATGTCGAACGCGCACTCCAACTGCTGCGCCCCATGCCGGTGCGCGCCGCGGAGAACGCCCATGTCTGACGTCCGAACGATCCACCGCGTCTGTCCCTTCTGCGAAGCAACGTGCGGGCTTTCCCTCGAGGTCGAAGACGACACGATCAAGAGCGTCCGCGGCGACAAGGAAGATCCGTTCTCCCGCGGCTTCATCTGCCCGAAGGCCTACGGCCTGAAAGAGATGCACCACGACCCCGATCGCCTGCGCCGGCCCGTGCGAAAGACCGCCGACGGATGGGAAGAGATCTCGTGGGACGAAGCCTACGCCGAGGTCGGCACGCGCCTGCGGGACATCCGCCAGAAGCACGGAAACGACGCGATCGGGTACTACACCGGCAATCCCGTCATCCACGATCTCGGCGCACTCCTCTACCAACCACTTCTCCTCCGCGCCCTGGACACGAAGAGTTCGTTCAACTCGTCGGCGATCGACACCTTGCCGAAGATCGTCCAGACCGGCCTGATGTTCGGACGCCCCTTCCCGCTGGCCGTCCCCGTGCCCGACATCGACCGCACGGACTACCTGCTCGTCATCGGTGCGAACCCGGTCGTGTCGCACGGCAGCCTGATGACGATGCCCGACGCCCCGGGACGGCTGAAGGCCGTACGCGCGCGCGGCGGCAAGCTCGTCGTGATCGATCCGCGACGGTCCGAGACCGCGGCCATCGCCGACGAGCACGTCTTCATTCGGCCGGGCACCGATGCATCGCTCTTGCTCGCAATGGTGCAGACGCTCTTCGAGGAGGGCTTGGTCGATCTGGGCGCGGCCGAGGGCCGCGTGAACGGGCTCGAGGACGTGCGGTCCGTCGTCGCCGGGTTCACGCCCGAGTCCGTCGCCGGGCACTGTGGCATCCCGGCCGAGACGATCCGCCGCCTCGCGCGCGACTTCGCCGCCGCGGAGTCGGCCGCGTGCTACGGCCGGCTGGGCACGTGCGTCCAGGAGTTCGGAACGCTGGCCAGCTGGGGCTGCGATCTCGTGAACATCCTCACGGGGAATCTCGACCGGCCCGGCGGCGTCATGTTCCCGACCGCAGCCGCGCCCGTCGATGCCGCTCTTCCGCAAAAGAAGGGGTATGAGATCGGCCGGTGGAAGAGTCGCGTCTCCGGACAGCCCGAGGTCGATGGACAGATCCCCTCGTCGACTCTCGCCGAGGAGATGCGGACACCGGGTGAGGGCCAGGTGCGAGCGATGATTCTCCTCATGACGAATCCGGTCTGCAGTGCCGCGAATTCGCAGCAGCTCGACGAGGCATTCTCCAGTCTCGACTTCCTGGTCGCCGTGGACTTCTACATCAACGAGACGACCCGCCACGCCGACATCATCTTGCCGACACCGGCCGCCACCGAACACGCCGGCTACGAGGTCGGGCTCTACCTGCTCGCGGTGCGAAACGTCGCCAAGTGGTCGTGGCCCGCCGTCGCGACGGACGACGGTACCCAGGACTCCTGGCAAGTCCTTCTCAACCTCGGCGCCCGACTGATGGGACTCGAAGACCTCTCCGAGCAGGAGCTCGACGACCTGGTCGCGGGCCAGTACGTGGCGGGTGCCGTGGCCGCCGTTGCCGATCGGTGGCCCGGACTCACCACCGAGGAAGTCATGGGCAAGCTCGCCGCCCCCCGCGGTCCCGAACGCCTCGTCGACCTCCTGTTGCGGGTCGGGCCCTACGGCGACGGCTTCGGCCGCAACCCCGAGGGGCTCACCCTGGCGAAGGTAAAGGAGGCACCGCACGGCATCGACCTCGGCCCCCTCGAGCCTCGGCTCGACGACGTCCTCAACACGACGAGCGGACGCATCGAGCTCGCGCCCTCGACCATGACGAACGACATCCCACGCTTGGCCGCACGCATGAGCTCCGACGACGACCAGATGCTCCTCATCGGCCGACGCGAGCTTCGGTACAGCAACTCCTTCATGCACAACCTGCCCGCACTCGTGAAGGGGCCCGAGCGCTGCACGCTGCACGTCTCGTCGGCGGACGCAGAACGAATCGGCCTCGTCACCGGAAAACACGCACGGATCATCAGCCGCGTGGGCCACGTCACGGCACCCGTGGAGGTGACCGACGACCTCATGCCCGGGGTCGTCAGCCTGCCGCACGGATGGGGACACGGAGTCGAAGGGACGCGGCTTCGCGTGGCCAACCAGCACCCCGGCGTCAATACGAACGTCCTCACCGACGACCGGGCCTACGCCGTGGCGAGCGGCACGGCGGTCCTGTTCGGCACCCCGGTCACGGTCACGCCCGCCGGCGAGTAGCGCCGCCGGGCGTCGACCGTCGTCAGGAGTCCTTCTCGCGAACGAAGACGCGGTGAAGCTCGAAGGGCTTCGCCTCGGAAGGCTCGACCTTCAGGTGGTTCGTGAGCTGGTCGCCCTCGAGCGCCCACCGGGAGCGGACCGCGACGTTCTTCCCACTCGGGAGCTCGGTCGTGCGATCGATGATCAGCTTGCCGTCGGGAGCCCAGCGACTGCTCTGCTTGAACTTCCGATCGAGCTGATCCGCGCCCGGGTAGATCTCACCATCCATCCGAAAATACTGCGTACGCGAACCGAGGGGACTCTCACTCGCCCAGTCGAGACCCGCCCCGTGGAGCGTCACGGTGAAGCTCGGCGTAAACGTGCCCGCCAGCGCCTTCGCGTACCAAGGCACTTCCAGGACATCCATCATCTGGTCGATCGGATCGGACGCCTCCTTGTCGAGGGTCCAGATCCCCACCCACGCCTTCTGGTCGGGCGGTGCGGTCGGTGCGGTCGGTGCGGTCGGTTCGACCGACTCGGCGCCGACGCCCGACTCCGCCAAGACCACTACCGTGAGAAGGGCCACTACGAATCGCGCCGCGTTCATCATCGAAGACTCCTCGCACGAATCGAGGGCCGACGCATCGCCCACGCACACCGTCCCGGGCCCCGATCCGACCGTTCGCGCCGCCACGGCGCCCGATGCACTTGATCGTGCGGTTGGAATCCGACAGGCAGATCCCCATGCTTCGAACGTATCAAGATGCCGTCTGTCTCATCACCGGAGGTGCCTCGGGGATCGGCGAGGCCCTCGGGCGCGAGCTGGCCCGCCGCGGGGCGCTCGTGGTCCTGGCGGACCGACGCGAGGACGAAGCGATTCGGGTGGCGTCCGAGATCACGTCCTCGGGCGGCAAGGCAGAGGGATGCGCACTCGACGTCCGGGACGCCGATGCGTTCGAAGCCGTGGTCGCGCGCGTCGCGCACGACCACGGTCGACTCGACTACCTGTTCAACAACGCCGGGATCGGCGTCGGAGGACACTTCGAAGAGCACACGCTCGACGACTGGCGGTACATCATCGACGTCAACGTGCTGGGCGTCGTCTACGGATGTCATGCAGCTTACCCGCGCATGATCGAGCAAGGTTTCGGTCACATCGTGAACACCGCCTCCATGGCGGGACAGTGCGCGACGCCCGGGCTCGCCGCGTACGGTACGACGAAGCACGCCGTCGTTGGCTTGACGCGCAGTCTTCGCATCGAAGCCGCCGAGCACGGCGTCCGCGCAAGCGCCTTTTGCCCGGGCGTCATCAACACCCGGATTCTCGACAAGGGAGGCGAGTTCGGACGCGTACGCGGTCCGGCGGGCGTCTTCGAACCGGATGCCGTGGACACGCGTCGGGCGATGGACGTGAACGCGTTTGCGAAGAAGGCCCTCGATCAGGTCGCGCGCAACCGCGAGATCATCGTCCTGCCGTTCCCGTGGACGATCATTCGATGGATCGACCGCCTGTCCGAGACGACGATGGGACGTTTGCAGTCGTTCCTCTATCGCCGCATGAACGCCGAAATCGAACGACGGGCCCAGAAGCACAAGAGCGCCGGCGCCGGGTCGTAGGACCGGCGCAGGACCGGCGCAGGACCGGCGCAGGACCGGCGGGCACGGAACCGGCGCCAAGCCGGCGCTAAACCGCCGCCGCCATCCGCGCCAGGTCGACTCGAGGCACTTCGCGCTCCGGGCACGGGGGATCGAACGGCCGGTCCTTGCGATCGCCACGCGCCTCGACGGCCGAGCGGAATCCGCGCACCGCACGCGCCATCGCCACTTCCGTGCGCAGGCGCAGGAGCGGAAGCATCAGACTTCCGAAGACGCTCGGCACTCCGATGACCTTCAGCTCGTATGTCGTCCCGACCTCGGCCGCATGAAGCTCGATCTCGATCCGCGCCTCGATCAGATTCGTCGCAGGCGCGTCCAACCGAAGGGTCAGCCGCTGGCGAGGGTCCATGTCCACCACCGCGCCCGAGATCCAGCCTTCCCCGGACTCCTCGCCCATCCGGACGAGGAACTCGTCGCCGTCGGAAACGACGGAGGTCACGCCGTCGAGCCAACACCGGATCGCCTCCTGGTCGAGGAGGTGCGCCCATACCCGCCCGGGAGCGGCTGCAATGTGTCCGGTCGTCGTCAGCTCGAACGTGGCCATGATGAAGTCTTGAAGGAAGCAAGTTCGAGACCGGGACGCCGCCACTGTTTTTGCAGGACTTTTTGTCCGCCATGCCCGGGCCGCCAAGGAGACGTGTCGCAGAACGAGACCTGTTTCCGAACTCCTGTGGCCTCTTGCCGAGGTCGCCGGCGCCGGTGCCGGGACGCCCTCCGAGCCCTCTTGGCGGGGCGTTCGCCTCAGGGAATTCCCAGGATCTTGTGCGTCTGGACGCTGAGCTGCCAACGCGGATGCTCACGGCAGTAGGCAATGGCGAGCTCGGTATTCCGCTGGCGGTCCGGCCCGTCGAGCGGCTGCAGGAAAAACAGCGGAAAATCGAGCCCCGCGACGCTCTCGGGCGTCACCTCCTGGGGAAACACGAGCTTCAGCTCCTGACCGGTCTTGAGCCGCAGCTCCGACCGTGGCTTGGGGCTGACCGTGATCCAGTCGATGCCGTCCGGAGGCTCGATCGTGCCGTTCGTCTCGACCGCCACTTCGAAGCCGCGCTTCTTGCACGCCGCCACGAGGGCCGCATCGAGCTGCAAGAGCGGCTCTCCCCCGGTGAAGACGACGTATGGAGCCGCAGCGCCGCCCTTCCACGTACCCAAGATCGCGTCGGCGAGCTCGTCGGCGGTAGCGAACCGCCCTCCTCCGAGGCCGTCGGTCCCCACGAAGTCCGTATCGCAGAAATCACATGCCGCCGTGGCGCGATCCCGCTCGCGCCCCGACCAGAGGTTACAGCCCGAGAACCGGCAAAAGACGGCGACGCGCCCGGTACGCGCCCCTTCCCCCTGGAGAGTGTAGAAAAGCTCTTTGACGCGATACACGGCTTCGAATCCTCCCCGGAGGGTAGCGAGCACGACCGCGCCCCGCTATCGCGCGCCCGCTGCGTGATCTCCCGACGCATGCAGGCTAAGGACAGCCTCCGATGAGCGATGCGACGCCACGGCGAGCCTCCCACATCCCCGCCATCGACATGGTCAAGGGATGGGCGATCATCGGCGTCACGCTCATCCACTCCTGGGCGCTCGCGGATTCGCTGTGGATGAGCCTCCTGTTCTACCACGCGGTGCCCGTGTTCCTGGTGCTGTTCGGTCTGAACTCGGAGACCTGGTTCCGCAGCCGCCCCCGGACCGGCCGAACCCGCGACTGGTACGTGCGCGGGTTCAAACGCATCCTCGTGCCGGCCTACGCGACCGCCGCGGTCTGGTGGGTGATGGTCTTCGTCCTCAGGCCACCGGAGCCCATGGTACGGCTCACGATCGGCCTACCGTTCTGGCACGCGATCGGTGTCCTGAGCCAGATCGGTACGAGCTGGTTCGTAACCCTGATCATCCAGTTCGTGATCCTCTTCCCCGTGTTCCATTGGCTGTCGCGACGCGTTGGCGGCTACACGCTGTTCGGCATCTGCTTTCTCTTGACGATGCCGACGCTGATGTTCACGCAGTTGATCCGGCAAGAGATCGGCGTGGCGGGATGGCTCTATCTGCCACTTCGCTTCTTCGTGCACATCGCGTTCGGCATGCTGCTCGCGGGCCGGGTCGGGCGCATTGGTCCGAGGGCTCTCCTCGTCTCGCTTGCCTTCATGGCCCTCTTCTACGCCTGGCAACAGAGGATCTGGTGGGGGGAGATGTGGCGCTTCGGCGACCGATTCGTCGAGTTGCCGCTGACCGTCGTCTTGTTGTGGGGGATGCGTCAGGTCGACTGGATCGGGCCGATCGAGAAGACGCTGTCGTGGCTCGGACGCCACTCGTTCGGCTTGTATCTCGGCCAGATGCTCACGCACAACGGCTTCCTCTACCGCTTCGGTGGCGCCTGCGATCTCTACGGCTGTGAAGGTGGACTGTTCGAGCAGTTCAATCTCTGGGTGTATTCGGGGATCTTGATGCTCGGCTCCATCGCGTTCGTGTTTCTCGGGAACCAAGCGCTGCGCTGGAACGACACCCTACGCGAACGGGGCTGGCCTCTACCGAACCTTTCGGTGTGAGAGGACGAACTCGGTCCGCACCGCGTCGCGGAAGGCCGTCTGCGCCGCATCGCGGAACGCGCCCGCCGGCTCGAGCAACCACAGATGGTCGACCAGCCTGCGGCGCCCTGGCCGCAGCGCGCGGAGCCGTCCGCGCCGGACGTGCTCGGCAACGAGATCGAGCGGCAGCACCGCGACGCCCGCCTGCTCGAGTACGAGATCCAGAACGAGATCCGTCGTCGCGGCCCAAACCCGTACGTCGAGCCGGGGTGCCTTCGCACCGAGATGCCGACGACACCACCGGTCGATCAACGGATCACCTTGATAGTAGTCGACGACCGGAACGCTCGTCAGCTCCGCTCGACGGAACCCGTTCTTGAAGAACCGCTTCCCGGATACGAGCACGAGTTCGCGCTCGAAGAGCCGCGTCGCCTCGATCCCCGGCGCCGCGGCAGCCGGACGGAACGAGAACACGAAGTCGAGCCGGTTGCGGGCCAAGCGCGCCGTCAGGTCTTCCCCCGAGCCGTACACCACGCGGATGCCCGCCGCGGGATACCGCGCCGTGAAACCGGAGACGAACGATGCGAAGCGCTCGCGGGGAAAGCCCAGGAACAATCCGATGCGAACGGCACCGCGAACGTCTCCGGCTTCGTTCGCGACCTCGTCGACCACCCGCGCGAGTGCCCGCTGATACACGACGAAGCGGTCGTACAGAACCTGTCCCCCTCGCGTCAGAACGAGGCGTTGGCCCGCCCGATCGAAGAGCTTCTGGCCGATGGCCGCTTCCAGATTCGAGATCGATTGACTAATCGCCGAAGGCGTTCGACCGAGCGCACGCCCGGCACCGGCGACACCGCCCTCCTCGACGACGCTGAAGAAGACCTGGAGCTTGTTCAGGTCGAGAAGATCGAGACGCATGGGTCGGTGGTGGCCGAAACTCGATGTTTAGTCAAATCGAACATTTCGTGAGTTTCTTTTAACTTGAGTATAGAGGGATGTCCGGCGAACGTGGTCGTCATGAACGACGCTCAACGAAGCCAGCTCGCCGCGTTCGATCCCGACGTCCACGCCGCACTCCTCGGCGAGGAGCAGCGCCAGCTTCGGGGCATCGAGCTCATCCCCTCGGAGAACTACACCTACCCCGAAGTCCTGGCCGCCCTCGGGACCGTGCTCACGAACAAGTACGCGGAGGGATACCCGGGTCGGCGCTACTACGGCGGCCAAGAGTACACCGACGAGATCGAGAACATCGCCCGGAAACGAGCGTGCGAGCTGTTTCGCTGCGATCACGCCAACGTGCAGCCGCTCTCCGGGTCACCGATGAATCAGGCGGCGTACCTCGGCCTTCTCGATCCCGGAGATACGATCCTCGCGATGGATCTTTCCCACGGCGGACACCTCACGCACGGGGCACCGGTGTCGCACATGGGACGCATCTTCAACTTCGTTCGATACAAGACCGACCCGTCGAACCGAGGAGAGATCGATTTCCGCGAACTTCGGCGCGTCGCACGCGAGACGAAGCCCAAGCTCGTCCTTTGTGGGTACACCTCGTACCCGCGCGACTACGACTACGCCGAATTCCGACGGGTCGCCGACGAGGTGGGCGCCCTCGCGATGGCCGATGTCTCCCACGTCGGCGGCCTCATCGCCGCCGGAGTGATGCGCAATCCTTTCGACGCGGGCTTCGACGTGGTCACCACGACGACCCACAAGACGCTCCGCGGCCCCCGAGCCGGAATGGTGCTTTGTCGGAAGGGCCTCGGAGCGGCGATCGACAAATCGGTTTTTCCCGGCCTGCAAGGTGGCCCGCACATGAACACGATCGCCGGCGTCGCGATCACGTTGAAAAAGGCGGCAGAGCCGTCCTTTCGGGAACACGGAGCACAGGTACTGCGCAACGCGAAGGCGCTCGCGCGCGCCCTCGTCGCCCAGGGCCTCGATCTCGTCACCGGCGGCACCGACAATCACATGATCGTAGTCGACACGGCATCCAGCTTCGGGCGAGACGGACGAGACGCCGAGGAGGCTCTCGATCGCGTCGCCATCACGACGAACAAGCAGGTGACCCCCGACGACCCGCGTCCCCCGCTACGCCCGAGCGGGATCCGTATCGGCACCCCGGCCGGGACCACGCGGGGCATGGACGAGCAGGACATGGAGCGCCTCGCCGGCTGGATGACCCGCGCGCGGCGTGCGCGCGCCGACGAGGCCACGTTCCGACAGATCCGCGACGAGGTCGAGGCGCACTGCCGCCGTTTCCCCGTGCCCGGAGTCGAGTCCGCGCCGCACGCGAGCGCGG
>JAULKQ010042285.1:0-26961 GCA_032356285.1 Smithsoniella earleae | reverse complement strand
CTGCACGTAGACCAAAATACCCCGCACAAAAAAAAGATATCAAAGATCAAAATCGATGTCATATACATGAGTTAAACATAAGCTTACGCGCCATTCAGTTCGATGAGCTGCACCCCTTCACTCCAAACCAAGTGTTCCGCTTCCATGGCATCGACTTAAGGTAAATGAAACATAACTTGAAACAAAAGAGGGGGCAGTAGAAGAATAATGCGAACATTTCTCAACCGGTTCCGAATATGTTCATCTGCACGGCCTGCGGGTGCATCGATAGCTCCGGGAACCATTGCAGGATAGCTTGTATCTGATGGTACAAAGTTCCCCACTCAGGTGTTGCTGGAGTATCCCAGCATGTCCTGCGTCCGCTCGATGATTCCGTTGCGAGGTCACGTCTCCGGGATCATGTACAGCAGAGACATGGGGGCCACTGGCGGTACGAACTCGAGTTCGTTGCCCATGCGAGGACGAACGTCGAACCTCGCACGGCCCCCCTCTCGACGTTGCCCCCAATAGGAACACATAAAGTTTCTGCACAGTATAGAATCGTTAAAATGTCGTTACAAATACACAAAACGTCCCTGTTTCTTTTCCCAGTACCAATGATGCACTGTCACAATACCGCTGAGTCTCCCGCTCACTAGCTGTGCACTAGCTGTATTGTAGTACCAGTCTCTTGAGTGGGAATGTTGACTAGTTCACATGTCCTTGCATTCCAATTTTGACCCCTGGCTTGTTAAAACCGCTCCTTGATAGCAACGTATTCTCTTGAGTGCCTAGCAGTCAGCTTAACCAAGAGCACCCTTTACATACACAACATATGCAATCGTTAAGGCTTTGCGGGGTTACAGGTTAGGGGTTAGGGGTCCAACTCGGATGAATCGGTGCTGGTTCTTTGTTGCTCTGAGCCGTACACGCTGGCGTGATTCTCCGATGTATTGATGTCCTGTCTTTGCACATTGATGTCTTGAGGTTGAGGCTGGTGGTCTGGCACGTAATCCGGATCGTTTGGTTCAGGGTCTGCGTTGAAATATTGCAGATCACCATCCTCCGGCAGCGGATTACACCTCTCGCATCGTTGTGGCCTACGAAGGAAAGCGGGCCCTTCGCCTTCGTGGATCCGTACACTTACTGCTTCAACAACGTTCAGGGCTTCGTTGCGACCTCTAACTGCTACGCGGTACGCCTTACTAAACGGCGCATACCAACTAGAGCACCCTCCTCAGAAACGCAATCTAACCTGTCCCTGTGCGATTTTCGAATATGCACAGAGACTTTGCAGCCGAACTCGCATAGGTGCGAAACGTCCGGCTTGTTTCCGGTGAAAGGCTCGAAGGGCGACTTTACCTGACCGGATGCGGGAACCTGGTTGCGGAGGTACGCTGCGGTTCACATTGCCTCGCTCCAGAGTTGCTTGGGGAGTAGGTGTTGATTCATCAGCGCCTGGGTACGTTCGAGGAGTGTTTGGTTGAGGCGCTCGGCGCGGCCGTTTTGTTCCGGCATGTATGCTGCAATCTTCTCTGCGATGATGCCGCAGCCGTCCACCCAGCGCCGCAGTTCACCCTCGAACTCAGTGCCATTGTCTGTCCTTATCCTCAGAGCTTTGCAGTTCATCTGTCGCTCCCATCTCACGATCACCTTTCTCACTGCGCTCGCCACCTTACTCTTGCTCTCGAGACGCAACACTTCCCCGTATCTCGAATATTCATCTCACACTGTCACCACGTACTTCTCACCACTCACACCAGAGCACGGGAAAGGTCCCATCACATCGCAGTGTATCAACTCTTGTACTCTACTTGCACGACTGGACGAAGGTGGAAAGGTCTGCCTCGCTTGCTTCACTGGAAGAATGGAACTTCGGTCGGATTTTCTGTCCGACCGAAAATCGATATGCATGCGGCAGTTAACTGTCAGTTAAGCCTGTTTGTCGCACCGAATTCTGTCGAACCGAATTCTGTCTGCGCGTCATATTAAAATCCGGTTGCCGCGGCTCGTTGCATGGCAGTCATGGCGCCCGCGGTTCCTTCCATGCAGTGTCGATCGTGGTCATGCATACAGGTTGCCAGGGTGCATGTGCTATTGCCGCGGTGCGGCGTGGAGTGCATGTGGTGCGCACGTTGGAAGTGTATTGTTTTGTTGTGTTTTAGTGCAACTGATGTTTGTTTATATTCGATGTATTTATGTGTGTGCAGGAGACAGATGACAGAGGTCAATTTTTCATGGTTGGAAGGTGGGCGCAACTGCATTGCAGCGTCTTGGTCCGTCCACGTGGACCAAGTTATGTACAGGGTCCAGTCGGGATGTTCTTTCATCTTGTATTACAACGCTTGTGTTGTTAGGTTGTTTTCGTATGTGATGTCACGTTTACGTTATTTCGGCTCATGTGTTTGAACTGTTGTGTTGTGTGTTGCATCGGCTGAGCGTGCATGATCGTATGCATACGCTATTGTAACATGCAAGTGTACAAGAACCTGCTCTTTTCTGGCATCCGTTAGTGAGTCACGTTTACGTACATGCTTATAGGTGAATATATGTAAATTAATTGATGTAAGTTCCGTTGGTGTATATTGTGCATCTGTAGTGTTTTCGTTTCATCCAAGGTTCTCTGTACGTCATGTTCGATGGCAGCTATGATGTCACCAAGATTGCCAGCTCAGCGACCTCGAGCTCACATGAGTGTTGCATGTATTCCTATGTATGTATTCGCCGGTCTTAGCTCGTCTTGTTATAGTTGAACGTCGGTTATCGAGTTTTCGTATTGCAATTGGAAGTCGTGCTATACTTATCCTAGTGTTATCGCTCATACGTAACGCCATCGCGATCTCCTAATATACGGTGTGTTCTTGAGTCTGCAACTACTCGGTCATCGTACAACGTTACAAGTGTCATTCAATTAAAACACGTGTAACAGTACTAGTGGTCATTCTACGCCCCCACCGGTTCCAATTCCACGGGACGTTAACGTCCTGTCGACCACTTCCTATGCCTGCGTCCTGTGCAGACAACTGCCCAACTCTCACAAGCACACTATGACTGTAGCAGTTGGAAACAAGGAAAAAACCATACGCTTATCGTCTATGTAAGACTAGCCTAATATGATATTTTTGCACATCTGTAACCGGCCCTAGGGTGTCATTGAACCTCCGCGTGCATGCATCTAATCCACCGTCTCATGGCACATTACGCACTGCGACCATACCATGTGTAATGCATGATCCAGGTCCCCTTCACGCTCCTCCCTCGGTCTTGAATCGCTGATGCCTGCGCTTTTCTCGGCCGCTCATCGCCGCGAATTGGCCGGCTTGGGGTTCCGCTTCGTGATCGACTGGGATGATGGGAAGGAGTTTGCTGTTTGCACGCACTGTGAGCGCTTTGGACGCCCGGCGCTTGATTGCCGTTTCTCGCTCAAGAAGTCTGCAGTCGCGCACACAATGTCCAGGAGATGTCCCGGTGCGAACCTGAACAGGAGTATAAGGTTAGTTGTGTAAAGTATATGCCAATCATCTTGGCAGTAATTCACGGATTGGTAGCTATAGCCTACACGTATATTATCATTAGAGGGGGGGCACGTACAGGTTCCGTCCGCTTGTTGCCGGTTTTGCCTGAGCCACCGTTGTTGAATTATGGCGACGCGGTGGGGCCCTCGACCGCTCCGGCTGTCGGAGAGGAGGTGCAGTCCCAGCTCCGGTCCGCTCCCCTCGCCAGCGACGGCGTTGATGGCTTGGGACGCTTGGAGCCATCGCCCGCGGCTTGTGCTCCCTTGGTTCATGGTCTTGCCCCGCCTGCATCACACGTATGTGTGTCAATCCCAGCCCTGGCGGTTTGTAGTCAGGAGCATTCCGTTCCCCGGGGGGTACCTTCGCCGGATGGATCGTCCGTCGACGATGGTTGTGCCCTCTCGAGTTCAAGCGTGTCCTCGTGGCCGGAGTGGAACACTGATGACTCGTTGAGTGAAGGTGAGGATGAGTTCGGCTATGTAGACCCCGACTCGGAATTCTCTTCCGGATCCGACGGTGGGCCCCAGTGCCACGATTCCGGAATGTCGGGGCCCGACCATGACCATCTGCTTGGGGTGAACCCGGACGACATCCACGAGTTGTGGGTTGAGGGGGATGAGGCCGGCCTTGGTGTGTTCCATTCGTGTCGCGCCTCTCACCTGCATGCGTTTTGAAGATGCAAACTTAATGCATTTGTTACCTTGTGCGCTTGGATCGTACCGTTGTTATTTGCAGGTGTTACGCGTCGAGGGTCGCGCTGGTGGTGGCGGATCTGCGCCCATCAACCACTCTTCAGCGGTAGCGGAAGTACCGTGTTACAAGCTGCTTTCGCGCACGCGGACGCGAAAGTAGAGAGCTTGAAGACAGACGCGCAAGTTGACGATGAGCTGGAGGTGACTTGTGGTTCTACCCTGTCGGGCCTTGCTCATAATCACCCCCCCACGTTCGACGTCATAAAGCGCATCTTGCGCGTGCGGGAACCCCGGGAGTTCGAGGGTCACGTGTGCTGCCTATGTTGGCGACCTTTCCAGACTCTTCCTCGAGCGGATTGGGACGCCCACGCCTCCGCTCGATGCTCATTTTGTGGAACTACACGTTTCGTGGGGACCGGCAGCTCGCTGCGTCCCCGTCGCCGCTACTGGGAGATACCCCTGCACATGATCCTGTTGCTGTTGTTGGGGGAGCAATCTGTTGCTGAGGGAGTTGGACGCGCGCGCACGTGGGATACACTTGGCACGTTTTGGGGCTCCTCTTACGCCCGCTGGCTTGATCAAGTGTCCGGCGGGCGATTGAGTAGGTGCCAACGTCGATTCGGCGAGTTGGTCGTCATCTTGAATCTGGGTGCGTCTTCTAGTTGTTTGCAGTCGTACTTGCACTTCGCTGCTTTTGATGGCGAGTATGGTTCGCGGGTGCAGGTGGCGACGCCGGGCGAGTCCTCGGAACCTCTCGTTACTCCAGTACCATCCTGGGGTTGAGAATGACTGACCTCCCCCACGATGTGGCTGCCACCGAGTCCGCCTGGCTCCCCTTCATGGTCGTGGAAGGTCCCTCCGAGCCCCACACCTACACACACCTACTGGCACATTTTGAGGCGACCTTGCGACGTCATGACCCGGGTGTGTCATCTCCTCCATCCCTTCCCTTGTGTACGTACGAATATCTTGTTTCCCACGTCCTGTGCACATACCGTATGTACGTAATACGTGTCCTGTATGTTCGTGGTCATCTACGATGAATCGTCAGTGACGGACTTTCCCGCCTGCAGGGTCTCCCAATGGTGTGCCGCTTCTCCTGCGTGTACCTAAAGCTGTTACGGGCCAGGCTCCATTCTCGTCCTCCGATACCTGCGTTGTCAAGGTTTGGCCCGTCGTTGCTACGGTGTCCGCCGATACGCCCTTCATGGCCGCACTAACCAATTCGCAGGGTCATGCCGGACGCCGAGCATGTACGCGATGTGCTCAGGTTGGGCACTACGTTGCGGAGGCTCGTACGACCCGGTGCGTCCTTCTTGAACCTCCCTATACACGTGAGGTGGCATTCTTTTTTAACTGCGGAAAGCGATCGCTTATAATAATGGTCGGTGCGTGGGCTTCAGGTGGTCAGGCTATGCCCAGCCTCTACATATGCGAGTGCCTGTGACTGACGACGGGGAGTTCCTCGTCCACCCCGTATTCGCTCATCCTGTTCCTGGCGAGGGTAGTATCTGTCTACCCGCTGGTCTGCTGGATCCCGGAAATCCAGGATCCCTGCGGGATTGCATGTCCGATCACGAGCTGGTACGCCTCTCTTGCTTCTTTTGCGCACTCGAGTCTTCCTTCTTCGTCGGTCACCCCGGGCGTGACTATGCGACGTCCTGACGGTGAGTTGCAGGCGATATCCAACGAGGGGTGGCTGAGCGAGGGTGTGATGAAGTACACCGAGTCCGAAATGCGGTGGAGGGCTGAGCGGGGGGAGGAACTTGCGCGGGAGCATTACTCGGATCATTCTATGCTCCCCATAGTGAACGCCCCCGATCAAGTTTCGCGTCAAAAGCGCTACGATCGCCTCAGGAAACGAGCGGCGATGCGCGACCGCTATGACGGCTGCCGGGGCTGGCCTGTCCTGTCTTCTTTGTCATACTTCTCGTACGCTCCGCGTGGTCTTGTGCCCGCCCTCTCGTCACTTGTACTGCCCCTTATCTGCATGTTCATGTCTTCTTTGTGCAGTTTCCAAAATATGTTCGTGTACCCTCCGGCGCACCTGCTGTTACTGGGTGTACTGAAGGATTTCTGGTCGTTCTGGCTCCGACCTGCACCCACCCGCGAGGAGACTGTTCATTTCTCGGCGCGCTATGTTCTTCCGCCCGTCGTGAGGCGTGCGGTGTCGTCACGGTGTCTGCGTATCCGCTTCACCTCGGAGTCATACACAACACGACCCGACGCTGTCGCCCATTGGAAAGACTGGACTTGTGAAGATTGGTTTATCTTTCTCGAGTCCATCGCCCCTGTTGCCTTCCACGCCCTCCCTTGGCCCGCGGACTCGCGGCCCGTACGCGATAAATTCCTGTCTTTGTGGGATGTGCTGCGGCCCGGTTTGCTGGCTATTCTTCGCATCACGCGCAATACCGCTGACCCTGTCGAAAACGAACGGGCCAGGTCTGCCTTGCAGCGCTATGCGGTAATGTTGGACGAGGTGCGGTGTATGGCCATTGTAACCGTCGTCCTGCATGTGCGCCTTGTCATTTATGTTGAACGTGCTGCAGATGGACGGGAGGGGGCCTACCACTTACAAACTTCATGTTGTTGTGCGGCACATGTTGGACTTGTGGTGGGCGAGTGGCTCCGTTGTTCAGTTTAATGAGTTGTGGAACGAACGAATGATTAAACTGTTGAAGGAGCGCATTCGAGGTCGATCGGTCAAAAACCCGGAAGCCGTTTTCGTAGGATTCTTGCTGCTGTTGTTTGCTCTGCGTGCGCATCGCACCCGGTACCCGGGTATTGTACGGGGGGTCGCCGATCTGCGCGATGCCAGGAAGTCTGAGGGTAGTAAGCGTGGTGGTGATGAAGTACCGGATAGCCTGGGCGTATTTCTGCGGGGTAAGGCACAACCCCGACCTTTGCGGTGTCCTTTGGCTGGGGACGTACTCCGCCTGGTTTGCACGCTGCTCCAGGGTGCGCCGGAATGGTTCCTCGGGCGTGGGTGGTTACCCGCGACGCTACCGGCTTTGACAAATGCTGTTGAGGCACAACTCGTCACGATGCGGCAGTACTCTCATGCCACGGGTATGGGCGGAATCCACTGGGGTTCTCGGCAACACACGCGCCAGAGTGTGACGGACGATTCCTGGTTTCATATAAGGTATAGCTATGACAGTGGCGTACCTTCTCAAGATTTTGTAGGGCAGATATTGTACTTTGTAGCAATGACGCCCGATGGAGGAGGTGCGGTGGTCGACGTGTGTCTTGAGGGTGCGGAGGTCATCAAGTTAGCTGTTGCTATGTTGTGGCTCGTCCAGCCGTTGCCCTACTCTCCGGGGTGTGACGTCGCAGGCCTGTGTGACCTGTCGGGGGCTCGTGTTCGCCCCCCGGATGTTATGTATGTTCCGGATGTGACTGACCGCCGTCGCCACAGCGTGGCAGCCGTGCACATGCACGAGGTGGTCAGGCCCTTGGTCTCTGCACATGCGGGACACGAGTCTTTCCGGCCCATGCGGCCGCATAGTATGTTGTTCTCCTGCTGCCATAGGGCTACCGGTGGAGTTATATATTGAGTGCTGATGTGGGCATCCCCCTTTTTGTAAAACGGTGTCTGCCTTGTTATTTCCTCCGTGGGTTCGTTGATCGACTTACACATTCACTTAGTTCATTCTATTTCAATTTCCCCCGCTATTCACTTGAGACTCGGTGTTGTTTGACTCATGGAGAATGCGCATGCGGAGGGGTTGGGGGACTAAACATTCATTTCCTCGCTTCGTACGTAACACACGCGCGTACGCTCTTTATACGCACGCGCTCCAAACAACCCTCTACACTTGCACTATAACGTCCTCGAGCTCAACTGTTATCCTATGCTAGTGGCGTCCATGTGTGCTGCTCTACTCCCCCTACTACTTCAATAACCCCTCGACGTCCTCCGCCTTCACCCTACCCGCTGCGAGTGCCTCCTCCAGCCTGTTCAGCATCGCCGACCGGCGCCTTCGGGCTGCTCTGCGTCTCTCTGCCTCTTCCGGGCTGTAATAGTGCAGCTCGCCGCCCGTCTCCACCTCCACTTTGAACATGGGCCCCCCGCCCGGCGGTTGTGCCCACAGTGACCCGTCTGGCCGTCGCACCATCTTCATAACAGGCTGCTCTTTGTCGGTTGGGCTACCGGCGTCCCTCTTCCGTTTTCCCGACGGGCGTGATCCGGATCGCAGTTGTTGCGAGTGCCCCCCTGGATGGTCGCTAGCCGGCGTTGGCCCCGCAACCGTGGCTTCACCTGCCGTTGCGCCCTGTACACGATAATGTGATATAGGTTGGGAAGGACGATTTCTCCAGTCACGCTGAGGTACATCGTATGGGCAGGCATCCCGCAACGCACCTCGTTCTGTAGGGTCCCAGTTCTGGCCCTCCTCGCAGTCCGCGGAAGGGGACCCGGCGACCACTCCTCAGCTGGTGGCTTCTGCCTCTTTCTCGACCGGTGGCGTTTTGTGGTAGCCTCGCCGGGCGGCCCACCCGCTTTTCGGTCCTCCTCGCTCCCTCTAGGTTCGGCTGCTGTGGCTTGCAGCACCACCGCAGGCTCGGTGTTGGGCGAGAGCGTTCTCCCCGTGCTGGGTCCCCCTTCACCTGTCTGCCTGCTCTCCTTAGCCGTTGAAGGTTGCGTGTCGCCGCTCCCCCTTGTCCCGTCAATGGGGGTGGTTGAAGCGCCGACATCCATGGTAGACCCCTCGGGTCTGCCCTCTGTGAGGGGGGGCTGTTCCTGCTCCTGCGGTCGCTGTTGGAGTGAGCCCGGGTTTATTTCCCCCGGGGCATTCAGCCGGGTTGGCGGATTAGTGGTCGCGTGCGCGTCGCGGTCGCCCGGGTCCGCAGTTTGCGCCTGCTCCTCGCCCTGCGCGTGCAAGGGTCCGTCGGTGTGCAAGCCCTCCGTCCTCAGTTCATCGCAGGCATCGGACGGCTTCTCGGTATTGCGCTCCTCCCCGCTTGGCGGTTGAATGTCGGGCGGTGCAGGTGTGGACGCCGCATTTGCTTGTGCCTCCACCGCCTGGGACACGTCTCGCGGGGCATCTGTGTCCTGCGCGAGCTGCTCGTTTGCATCCGTCTCGCCTTGTGCCGGGCCATACGTTGCTTCGGCCGGGTGGGGGCCGTGGTCCGTCGACTCGGGCAGTTGTGCGCTCCCACCATCGATTTCTTCGGTGCCGCGTGTCGTCTCTTCCAGCACGGGGGATCCTTGTGGGGACCGTGTGGACCGTTCAGGTCCGCGGACACCCGCGTGTTCGTGCGCGGCGGGCGGTGGGGCACCTTGGGCGGGCCCGGGAGAGGCTCGCTTCTTCGCATCGTCAGGCGCCCCCCCTTCGTGTGTGACGGAGGCTGTGTCCGTCCCGTGGGCGAAGCCGACAGGTACATGCTGGTGGGGGGGGCCGTCCTCGACAACGGGAATCGTTGCTGTAGCCTCCTCTTCTGGTGGTGGCGGTTGCGGCTCGCCGATGTCGCGTCCAGGGCATGGTTCGCTGTCTTGGGACCGCGCATTGGCAAGTTCCTGCGCACTTCGACTTTGGGGACGGATCTCATCACCGCCACTTGCAGGAGTTGACGAGGGAGCTGATACTCCCCCTTCATTGCCTTGTGACGGCAATCGAGGTGCCGCAACCTCCTCGTCGGGGGGCTCGGTCCCTTTGCCGGGGCTCGGGGGGGGGCAGCCCTCCCCCTGCGCTGGTTCCACTTCCACGGGTACGAGTTCCGTACAGGGTAGTGGGGTTGGTTGCGCGGTGCCGTGCTCCGCGGCGCCGGTTTGTTCCGCTTGATCTGCATGAATATAGGTCGTCAAATGCTATCGTGGATAGGACTTGCGGTATATGTGGTGGGTTTCAACTTGCGTTCTCGCGCGTACCCGATGGGGGGTGGTTCACTTCTTGTGCAGGGTTGACCCCTTGCGGTGCCTGTGGTGTTGCGGCAGGGGGCGCTGAGTTTCCCCCGCCTGTGGACGGGGCCGCCACGGTCGACGAGGTGGTTTCCATGCCGGGAGTAGGTGAAGCCGTTGCGCCCGTACGCCGCCCGTGTTCGGGTCTGTTTCCCGCGTCAGAACCTGCCGCTTCGATCATTGCTTCGCCTACTTCGGAGCCCGCTCCGATTGGGGGGGCTTCATGCTCCTCGCCGCTCTCCCTGCCACTCACAGTAGCATCCGAATCTTCGATTGTCCTCTGGTCTTCGTCCCCCGGTAAAGGCGGTTGTTGGTCCGCTAGTGGAACCTCGCGCATCATCAGTACGCCACCTCTTCCGCCTCTCCTTCCACCCCTTCTACCACCTCTCCCTTGTGACCCCCCCGCTCCTCTGCCGCCGCGCTGCGACCGGCCCCCTTTGCGTCCGCGCCCGGTTCCCCGACCCCGCTCGGTCTGGGGTTCGGGTGCCGGTTCGTCGCGGCAACCGCCCAATGACTCCACCGACTGCGACCCTCCACCCGTTGTAGCCCGGTACCCCAGCAGGCCGGTACCTCGCAGCAAGGCTGCGCCTGGGGAGCTGTCGTCCGCCCGCAAGTGGTAGTACACCACTGAGCGACAGTATTCCATCACATCGCCCCACTCCCTGCCTCGCTGTACCCGGCTTTGCACGATGGGGGGGTAGTGCACAGTGGCGTCCGCGTCGTAAACCTCCGTTAGGCCCTCTCTAGTGAGGTACGGCATCATCGCGCGCCAGGAGGCGCCCTCGGTGAAGGTGAAAAGCTGAAGTGCCGCCTTCAACAGCGGTGTCATCACCATCGTCCTCGCCTGCAACACGAACTCGTCCGATCCTGACACAACCTCGACGACACTCGCTCAACTGTACTACATCATTTCGTTCGCACCTCTTTAGTGACTCCCAGGCCTGGTGTACCTCCTCGTACAGCAGGCACGCAGCCATAATCGTCACCACAGTCCCGACCCACCTGGCTGCCCAGTGCTATCACGGACGCCATCGCTGTCTCCGCGCACGCCACCCCCCATTGTCGCGTCCTGGCGCGCTGCAACTCCGCAAAGAACGAGGATATAGCGGCCACCGCCACGTTGGCGGCCGCTTGAGCTTGGTTCCCTCCCTGAAACACGTTCTCTGGGGGCCAAACAGCTCCCAGTAGAGCCCCCATCTTCTTCGTCATCTCCGTATAACCCACCCCCAGCATCGGTGGGGGTGGGAGGGGGCCACGGGCGCTCTGTACGGGTTGCTGGCGCTGATACTCTAGCCTCAGTTTGCCAAACCAACACCACGTCGCACTGAACAGGTGACTTATGCTAGCTATGTTCAGGTACGTGGTGTTGTTCTGCGAGGTCAACATCGCTTGTGTTAGGAACGTATGTTCCGCTATGGCCAGCCGCATTGCGCTGGAGTACGTCAGGCGATCCATGAGGGGAGACCGCCTCCCTTGCACCCTCCAAGTCTGTTGGAAGTGAGAGGTCCCCGCCGCTTGTCTCATGTGGCCGATAGCAAGCTTTCGATCGGCCACGGCACTGGCCGGTTGTGCCTCCCAGTTGTTCCACCAGTTCTGTGCGCCCCCGTGAGCCGAGTGCAGGCTGACGTACGAGGCTGCGGTCGTGTCCCCGACTGGGTGTACCTCGTACGCCACCGAGGGAGCCAGGTTATTCGTACGCGAGATGTAGGACGGCAGTTCGTTCGCCCACATCCAATGGATGACAGTTGGGATCTCGTCATCCCGTTTGACGTTCACTGCACATCCATGTACTCCTTCAGCTTGCAATTGGCTCGTAAATTAATCGTGCCAAGTTTGCGATTGTGACGATGGTTGTACATCTCAACCCCGTTGTTCCAGCTATCCTGCGGACTTGCGTGGTTGCCCTTGATGGGGTAGGGGGCGTCCGTCCACGATACCTTCACTTAGTTCGGTGTCGTGCAATCACTCAACGTCGCTTGATGTCCGCTTTCTCAACAGAAACACGAGCACAGTAATATAACGTGATACTACGGGGTGCTTACTAACTGATGCGACTGGGTAAACATACTTTTATCCGAGTTGTTCTGCGCTCTGCTATTGAGTAGTTTATGCAGTGCATACGATCTGACATTTGCATGTCAGTTGCATTTACTCGTGCGGCTTGGAGTCACTTGCCCCTTTCGTGATTATTAACGCCCGCATTGTCGTGCCAACTGCTCCGTGCGGAGGGGATGGTCCCGTTATTATTTTCAGATAACGGTCTTGTACTGTCGCTGTTACTTGGTAATACTCACATTGTTCGGTCCTGTTCGGTTTTATCGGCAGACATGCGCGTGGTGATGGCCGTAGATCGTACCTGTCTGAGTCACGCGATCGTGACTCACGGTCATGGGCTGTGTGGGGTCGCTGGGGTTCACGAATGTCCGCATGTCTGCATTTACCATCCGTACTGATGTGTCAGCGGGCCGCAGTTCCGTGGCCCTGTGCTTCGCTTGCGCAAGGTATGCGAAAATACCCGGCTTCGTGACGTCATCGTCCAGCTGTGCCTCCACAGGAACAGCCTGTGTCCAACCTCGAGCATGGGCCTCTCCAAGAGTTATTAAAGTGGAGCACGCTATATGCTCCTCCTCGAAGCAACACTGAATACGCTCTATCACCTCGGGTATCGTTATCTCCAAGTCACCTGCACCGGCATCCATTATGTCCAATCGTTCACGCTTCGAGTAACAGAGTTGTCCAATTCAGAAATGGGATTTGTGGCATTGATTGATGTATCCTACTTGAGGTCATGATTGTACACGTATCAATACTGTCGAAACGCCTGGAGATAATCACGCGCTGGATTTGAATGAATCAGCTAGGTGAAGTTGAATGCGGCATCTTCCACCAAGTCAACCTTTGCTAATTATCAACGTAGTCAATGCTGTTCTGTTATCAGGGGCATCTCCAGCTTGCACCGCATAGTACTTCGGAGTCAAGTTCTTATATTTCATGTATCTATATATATGTAATAGAGTACTTGATAACGTACGCCACGTTTGATTAGCGGACACGGTGTCCACAGCTTGGCCGTTCTGTCTGGCTACTTGATGCCTCTCCAGTTCATCTCGTAACGGTCGAGTGAACGTCCTTACGGCCTCATCCCCCATCCGCATGGCACTATCGAAGTTATAGCGAAGCACGTTATGATGTTCATACTCGATACGCCCATCTTCCACATCTTGCCCGTATGTGATCTCTGGCGGCGTGGCCCTTTGGGCCCGTTGGCCGTACAGAACAACACGGGTGTCGGGCGTGTACGTGTACTCATCTCCTCGGTTGGATGAATTATGACCGTTACCGGCAGCAGATGACGTGGTTGCTCGGTTTGCTGGAGACATATCGATTGGACTGAAGATAAGCAAGTGCTAACAAAAGTAAACCAGCGTACGCGTCAGATTGTGCGTAGTACTACGATTGCAAGTGTTCTGAGGTATTGCTACAAGGTATTGTCCTTTTCACATGATAAATTTACCTTGCAGGCTTGTGATTGCATGTCTGTACCAACAATTCACTTCGACATATAGCGATAATATTTACGACTTGATAACGTCGTAAATATTATCGCGATAAGTGGGCACAAACTTATCACAGACAGGGCCTCCACACCAACAGTGAGCCAAACCGTGCCCTGGAATAGCTACTAGTATGGCCCCAATACTCCCGCAAGGGCTACAGCGCTTTAATTCGGCGCTCAGTCATCCGGTCCGGCACGGTGCCTCCGAACAGGCAGTGAGAGATGTGGATAGAACTATCACGGTGTAGAGCTCTGTCCACTCGATGCAAAATTCAATTCAAATATTGTTTTGATTGTATGGAAAGGCTACCCTCCTGCCAATATTTATTCAGGAGTTGCTTCACCTATTGTAGTATAGACAAGGAGCTTACCCCGCCACTGCCACACGCCGCGACCTTCGTACGTGACCACACGCTGGCATGGTCATTTTCCGGCGTCCTTATTTCCGATGCCCTTGTCGAACGGCGACTCGGGTGTTGGCTGATGCCCTGCCGCTGTATAGCGACCTGTATGAGGTCTTCGTCTTGCACCATCAAAACTGTGTCCTTCCTGCACCACAACACACACGGGTAATTCAGAACACAAAAAGTACATTTCATGAAGAAACGGGAACGCCTCTGCGGTCATCAGAGCTTCTATCCGTGCACATGTGACCTATCCCGCCTCCCGCTGCTCATTGGTGGCCCTATAATCATATGCTTTCCCGGGCCCATCGACACACTGAACTGTACACATAAGTATGAGATGGAATATTATCAATGTCAAGTTGCTCGTGAGAAGCTGGAGCCACGGGGAACGCCCAACAGAACACATCCCACCTAACCTGTAACGCTCGCTTGCACAAAGCCCCAGTCGAACAACGCGCATACACATTCAAGCCTAATCATCTTCAAAAGGTAAAGTGAGATACAGTGCCTCAATGAGCTGGGCAGTGGGGGAGCGTGGCATGTGTAGGCGAAAGAAAGTCCTGCATGCATGCGAAAAGTAACCCTAATTTGGCGACATGCATATGGAAAAGGTGATTCACGTAATCATGGCGTGCGCAAGTTGGCCAACTGTATGGAGTACTGGACAAGAGGGCGTACGGTATACACACAATGATTTGACACGATAGTCTTATGGTATCCGCACAGGCCTTCGATTTCCAGTCCTGGAGCAGGTGGATAGCAGTACCAGTCCGCGGAGTCTTCGCCGTTGACTAATCTACGCAAGCAAGAACGCTGGTGCGGCTCTGAAACAACAAAGGTGCTTCCGCCTTGGAGCCTAACAACAGGTTGTTAGGCTCCGATCTTAGGTTTCACTGAACAGCGTACATGCTCGATGCTCGCGTACGCACCGCTTGCAGTTGGTGGAGCTTCTGTGGTAATTTCGCCCGGCGGACTACGTACCTATGAAGTCCAGGTACACCCGACTCCTTCGTGGTGTACGTACCGTAAATCGTGCTCACTGTACGGCCACTGACTCGCGCCATCTAAGAGAGTTGATTTACTCACAAAAACTCATTCCCTTGCGACACTCTGTTACGATTTGTAGGTGCTCTCGAATTGTCTGGTATGAAACCGTGTGTGCAGGGGGGGCACATCTTCCCCTCCCTTGTAACCCCGTACTACTACTAGTATCACTCGACAGGGCAGTCCCCAGCACCAGTGTATACGTATACACGCGGTATCTACTTGTGCTTTTTAGCTGCAGTGACCAGTTAGCAGCCACAGACCTAGGTCATATCACCTGTGCAATTTTGTGACACAACGAACAGGAACCTTGCAAAGAGCAGTGTACCCGGTGGTAAATAATCAACGTTCATTACATTCCTAATACTGCCGAAGTTAAGCCCGCCCCATCCGCCTACAGCAAGATGAGGCATAGCTTGGCTACTAGACGGTAAGACACAAGCTCAATGACTCCAGTCATGCAGCCGTACACATCGATGGGTTCTATTACAGTACATCAGAACCCAGTGGCACCTGCGTATATGTGGAGATCATGCTACATCTATTAATCTTGACCACTTCTTCCCACGTTGTATCCAGTTGGAACGACTCCAAACCTCGGGCAACAGCTGGACATCAGTAATTGGCGTTGGTGTATGCCGTGGAGCATTTGCCACACCTGCACAAAGAGAAAGCGTCAATACGGTTGTTCCATGGTGCCCTGCAAGATCTGGCCCTGCAGAGAAATTACGGCTGCCAACCAACGTCGGCCAGTCACGCTATCCCCCATGCACCACTGTAGCTCCTACACCTGTTCCAATCAATCTGGCTTCAACAAGCCAGCCCCCCCAATACAAGTTACAATAAGGAGAGCACACTATCCAAATGATTGTTCGTGCCAATGCTGATCATGATGGGGGGTAACGGGCACGGCTGCTGGTCAGTCGGTCGTAGTGTGTATGCATATACGATCCAGAATTAGAGTGGTACTCGTTTACGGGGGGGGTGGGGGGGGGGGAAGCCACACACCCCCCCCCCCCCCCCCCCCCCCCCCCCCCCCCCCCCCCCCCCCAGAATCCACACACGACAATGTTGTCCTACACTTGGCTGTAACACGAAGTATTTTACCGGTTGAGCGTGGCATATTGCACTGCAGCTGACAATAGGCGATTGAGCGGGCACGTGTGCATGGATGCACATGCAGGTGTGTCAGAACGCGGGCCACATTCCTGGTATATCGACGCCACCTCCGCTTCGTAACAAGCACCACAGAAGTATGTAGTGGGAAAGCAATACAGTTACACACAATTGTTTCCCCTGCATCTATAACTAGTATATTGTGCATTATAGTCATCCGCGAAGGCCGCCACACACAACTGCATCGACACACGACGTAAAACATGATTCCACAACTTACACTAAAATCAAGCTGCACAAGTCCAGGATTTAATACTGTACTTGCCAATTTCGTCGACGTGGATCCTTCCCAGACTATACATAGGCGAAGCTGGCTACTACGTTTGGTAGAGGAATTTCGTCGTGCTTCCCCTGGCCTCCAATGCACGGCTATCGACGTCGAAACAGCCCATATGACACTTAAAGATACTAATGGATTAGCAGCGCAGGTGACAGGGCACGAGCTTTGGAGAATGATGATTGCCCTTGCTAGCGGAGATGTCAGAGAATGGTTGCCATGAGCGTCTCCCTCTACCTTTTCAAGAATAATTCGTGACCTTGCTTGGGATATATGTGTCCTTAAAGGTGTAGTATACGTGCTACGTACGACAAGATGTCCAATGCAGTGAAAGTTGAGGCACCTCTCACAGTGAGCCTGGACAAGATGGATTCTACAAGGACACAAGACCATACACAGCCAAAATCAGCTTGTACTACAAATTCAAATGGGCATGTTACAAACTTGCCCCGGACGTCGGTGGACCGGCCAGTATCGCGCCACAGCGTTGACTTGCAGCGCGTGAAGGACGCGATGGAGGAGGAGGGGCTAGTCGGTGCGTGTGTGGCAGAGGAACTCGAGATTTTATATCGTTCACAAAATGCAGGAGTAAGTACAGCGCTGGCGGGAGCGTTTCGGGGCGTATTGGAGGCACCCACCAAAGAGGGGATGCAGTGTATCTCGCTGTTGGACAAGCATTGCAAAGCCCTGGAGAATGTAACTCGGGTACTAGTGCCAATGCACCGTCATTCACACCATGAGAAGCGCTGGTGTACAGCGTGCACGATGCACGACCGTGCGAGGGCTTCTCCTCACCTGACTGTACATACACTAGTTGGAATAGTACTCGTACACCCGTGTACACTAGCACGCATTAACTGCGTGTCTGACAAGCAGTACGTTTGAGCGCAGGAGATCTCAAGTCTCCCCGGGCTGGGAGCTGCGGAGTGCGTAGCCGTTGATACGATATCGTACGTATGCGGAGCGCTAAAAACGCAACTGGACGTATTCACGCTGATTCAGCTCCGAATATCCCAACAGCTAGGTCAGGGGTGGAACACGAAGCGGCGGGATGGCAACAAAAACAGTACAGTGCGGAAAGCGCTGAAGCAACGCAGACACCCCTGTTGTCCAACCTTGGACTTACAAACACATGAGAAGGTGCGGATGACACCTGGTTTCGCTGCACTAGAGAGGGTCGTAAGGTTTTCAAGCAGTGGTTCAATGATGCACATAATAACAGTCTCCTTAAAGATATACATGACAGCGTAATACAAATTTGTTTATTTCATTTAATTATTACTTGTTATTTAAAAGCAGGAGCTACCAAGTAATAGCATGCGCAGTGGACGTCAACGGCCGAAGCAACGATGGAGGAGGCGTACGTCACTCCACCACCAATACTGAGTTTTGTTCAAGATGAAGACAGCATACCACCGAACCACACGAAAAAGATGCTAACAGCTCGATTGCGATAGAGCCAGCGCACAAAATTTATGACTTCATCAAGTCGTAAGTTTCATCGCGATATGTTATTAATTGGATTCAGCGGCAAATACTGCTTATTGGCCATAATGAGCGATCTGCCATTGCCTGGCCCAGAGTCAATACAAGGATATTGCAGATTTCACATAGAGGGTAGAGAGCGGGGTTCCTATTGCACGTAGATACGCGTATCTGGATAGACTCTGAACGGCACGACAATATATACACTTTCACACCATGAGCGCGATCAGAACGATAACAGCGTAATGTACTAAAATCATTTACATTTATGACTGGAATTCACACTAAGGAGTTGGGAGTAAGGCGCTGGGAAGCCGTCAAGTGTATTAACTGCCGACGCTGATCAGAGTATAATTAACCAGGGCTAGGGGGACACATGGGAAGGAAACGGCGAGGTAACATAGGGGCAACAGTAACGCAATTCATGTAGCGGTACTATTCCGTTCTTAGCCATAGTGAGCAGCGCCCGATTGTGTATGTATGTACAGCATTCAAGTATGACCACGCAACTATCCTTGCCCATATCAGTCGAGCGTCCAGTCCCTGGGAAGGTGTCAGCTACCATCACGAGATATCTTCTATTGACACTGGTAACGTTTTCTCATTGCATTGGCGCGCACTGAGGAACAGCCGCTGGCGTGATGCGCGCACCCTCATGAACACGACAACAATGCAAACTGCGTCAGGTACTTGCGCTACCAGAGAGCATACATGGAGATATTAAAACGAAACAGGTAGCGAGATCCTGCCAAGCTTAGGTGTAGATGATGGCGACTTCGGTAATCATCGTTGCCATCCAGCCTGTACAACTGAAATGGCACTGCCCATAAACAGCCAGTCACATGAACGCGCCATATCAACGATTACGGTACACTAACAAAACATTGGATGGACAGAGGTTATGGATATCCAGATGTATGGAGTGGTTAACGATTGCATAAGTGGCTGGCTATCCATAACTTCATCATTCCAAAGCGTGCCCAAGCCGCGACGGCCTTAGAAAGTATATCTTGCATGCAAAACATCACAAATGCAAGTCTACTACCAAGGTTACAATGGTACGTAAAACCGAGCGAGCAAGAAACTGACGAGGAAAGCACCTGCACGGGCGGTTTACGCACCTCTGGCAGCTGCGTGCTGACTGTACTTTTTATCGGTAAGCACGTATCCACGTCCCCATCCACCCGCCTCGCATCCTGCAAACAAGCCAACCACCGACGACACAGGACCTAGATCACATCCGAAAGCGGACAGAAACACTGTTTGGTATTAGGATGACGGACAGATTAAAGATTCCGACGTCATCCAGGCAAATGTACATGTGAAAAACGGGTTGCAGGTGAGATAAACGGCTCACGTAGCATCGAGAAGATTGAATTGCGCGTACACTCTCGAGCATGACCCGCCACGCTGTAATAGGGTTAATTGAAATAGCAACAGCCTCCTGCATGACACGTATTGCTCAGAGATAGACCGACACCTGTAGGATACTGATACCGCCGGTAACTTTGGAACAAACCATAGCTCCCACCGAGTCAAGCCGGTACATCCACAACAGGCTGTATAAAACACAATTATTTGTAATACATTAACCAAGAAAAGAGTCATACAAGCGCAGATGTATCACGGCAAACACAGTCACAGGATTTACCAACTAATAGCGGTCTACGTGAACATACTCGTCAACGGATGAAGCGCTCATCGACGAGGTGCTGCAAGATACATTGGAACAAGTCATGCAGGATAAATGTGTCATGACAGTGTTCCGTAGCTGCATGAAAGAGAACTGGAAGACGTGGATACGGTCGAGTTAGCGCGACAAAATGAACAACTTAATCAAGTCGTAAATTAAATCGCAATATGTCGAGACTGGATTCAACGGTCATTACAACTTATTGGCCACAATGCGCAATCTGCCATTGCCAGGCCCAGAGTCAACACAAGGATATTGTAGATTTCACGTACAGGTAAGAGTGTGGGGTTCCTATTGCACGTAGGTACGCGTACCTGGATAGACTCTGTACCGCAGCACAGTACACTTTCACAACATGCACGCGGTCAGATCGATGATGGCTTACTGTACCGAAATAATTTACATTTATGAGTGTTATACATATTCACAACTGAAGAAGAGTGCGCCGGGAAGCCGGGAAGTGCATTAGTTGCCGACAGCTGATCAGATGAGCCGGGGCTAAGGGGATCCGTGCAAAGAAAACGGCGAGGTAAAACAGGATTGAAGGTGACGCACTTCATGTAGTACTGTTATTCAATTCGTAGGGGATGGCGTCTGTTTGTGTCACAATGTACGGCTGTCAAGTACGATTATCCCCCTTTCCATTCCCAGAGCAGTGCTGGCCGAGTTTCCTGTAGCTTGGAAGACACGCTAACACAAAGATCTTCATTTTATTAAAGATTTTGACATTATGTTACTGAATTGACGCGCACTGATGGACAGCAAATAGCGTAACGCGCCCTCTCGAACACGAAAGAAAACAGTGTACAAGGTGTTTCCGGAACCGCAGAGGACGAATGGAGTACTTGAAATAAGATAAGTAGCGATAATGAGCAAATTGAGGTATAAACAATGGCGTTTTGGACATTCCCAGCTGCATTTAAGACTGTACAAGTGAACGGGCACTGCCCGCAAACATTCAATCACAGGCACAAGGCAACGGAGATCTAGAGCAGAAAGAAGTACAGATGTATGCGTACAAACATTGGAGACAGCAAACTAAGCGGGCAAAAAGAGAGGATAGGAGCACGCCCACGTGATCCAGCTGTACGGATCTGCGTAAAATGCGTGCTGACTCTACTTCTTACCGGTAAGCGGTACGTAACCACATCCCAATCCGCACGCCACACCTCGCATCGCATCCTGAAAACAACGACCGACAGCACAGGTCCTAGTTTACTTTAGATTATGGGCACAGGTATAGACTGTCACGACAAACAGCTGCAGATTAACAATTTCCACGTCTTTCAGGAACGTGCAGAGTAGATTGGAGGCCGGGAAAATTGGAATTGCGCGTAGTCTGTAGACCGTGGCCCGCTACATTACAGTAAGGTTTATTGAAATAGCATGTCTCAATGGAACGATGTTGCAAGGATAGATACCCACACCTGCAGGCATTACAGCTATCGCTGGTCGCATCACAACACACCATTGCTTCTCAGTATGACAAACAATCGACAGGCAGGCAGCTTGATGTAATAAATAGATATAATACATTTGACAAGATCAGACGTTCAATTATGGATGTACTACGACAAGCATACCAACATGATCTAGCAGCAAACAAATTGGAGCTGAATAACTAATTAATAGGGCGTTCGCGATGCATCGAACAATAGGGATATCCATTATTGTGCAAGAGAGCATTCGAGCGTCGTATAGCTGTAGGTAAAAGATGATAACGACTGGATTGCAATCGAGAGAACGCGATAAAATTTAGGACTTGATGGAGTCGTAAATTTTATCGCGTTCTTTCGATTGTGAATTACACGGCCAACAATGTACACTGGCCGATGTGCGCAATGGCAATGTATCGTCCACAGGTCCAGAACGATAGCCAGGATTTAGCAGGCACATCATAGGGGTAATACATTGGGGTACCTACAGCACTGAAATGCGCATACGTACATAGACAATGTTCCTCGAGTGTAGACTGTCGCATCACGTTCGCAGTGAGAGCCTGCACACCATGTACATATGAAGTCGTATCCGTTGATAAATACGCATACTGTCGATGATACGGAGTATTGATCAATAGGTGCGAAGGGACAACTAGGAAAGGAGTTCACGAAATAGTACACAATCATAAGGTGGCTATGATCACACGCCTGGCAATGCGATTGCTTACAGATCATCAAGCACTGAGTCATTGAGGCTGTTCAGTTGAAATGTACAACGTCCGAATTCCTTGTGCGATAATAGTCGAGTAGCATTATGAAAAGAACAATAATAGTTTGCACGTATATTTATGCAAGTCATACGAAGAACGCACTGATCATCACGAGGCGACTCGGAATGGGTGAAGATGTAGGTTTGTACCCAATACAACTTCGACTACCCACCTAACCACGTGCAGAGAATGGCAAGAACTGGTGTTCGGGATGGTACAGTAATACCAAGAAATTTGTTTGCAACTTCATCATATTTCATAGACGAATGCAAGTACACAATGCGAACGGGAGAAGTAAGAGAAGTACATAGTAGCAGCAGGTCAGAGTGAGCACAGGTTACAAAAAGTGATCAGTAGAGCTACTGATACGAGTTTCACTATGACACAACAAAGCTACATGACATAACAGCTGGTCATGCCCACCCACTATCACTACTTAACTAAACCTCCCCATCTTCGCTGGAACTGTCAGAGATTACAATAACAGACGACACGCCAGCCCTCATCCTGGCGGGAACACGAGCCGGAGGAGCCTGAGGAGGCGCGGCTGCAGGTGAGGGGGGAGGGGATGGGGCACGCGGGGGGGGCGGGGGGTTGACCACTGGTTGAGGTGCCTCGTCATCAGAGGAGGGGTAATACTCTCGGCGCACGATATCGAGCATGTCATTGACGCCTGGGGAAGTAAAACGGCGGGGACGGCGGCGATTTTCACTGCAGTCATCTTCGTCACTGTCATCCAGCGTCTTCTCCAGTGTTAAGCCTACAATCGTCACAACTTGAGTGAAGTGCCAGGCTAGATGCGAAAAGCGGCCCGAAAAAAAGACAAGCACTGGGCACAACATACCTTGTGCAATTCGACCGGGGCAACTGACAGCGTGGACGTACAGTTCCTTTAAAGCTGTTATTTTTACCACGGCATCATCATCGGCCTTTGCACCGGGAGGTGCACAGAAGGGGCAAGTAGCAGTAAATTGGTTCTTACGGTAGTTATAAGTTGTACGATAACGAAGCGACTCCGCATGATGCTCGAATCGGAAATCAGCGTTATCACGGTACATGACTGCGAACGACAGTAAGAATGTGACAAAGAGAAGAGTGGTTAATCGTGCAAGCAAAGATACGCAGAAATGCAGCTTCAGCGGACAGGCAGTCGGTGTTTGAACATCCATTATATAGGGACGAGGTGTGTTGGAAAACAGCGAAGGGGATAGAAAGGCACATGTGGCAATGGAAAACCGCATCGCAGTACGATGTGCATGAAATACATGTATTATCACACGCATACACCGCGGAAATGCACATAGCATGGACAATGAACAACACGATGGATGCATATGCACTGCGCCCACCGCGCGAGGACGCGCCGTAACCGTCGTAAATAATTTCAATTCATCAACCCGACTTTCAAACTTGAACGACAGTTGGGTTGGAGGAGACACAAGCCTGATACCAGGAAAATAACAAACGATGAACTGCACGTACGAGGAAGGACTTGAACATACATAACCTCAAAGAGCTCGAAATAGTGGTATGTTAAAATATATGCAGGAGTACTAGCGTACCCGTTGATGATCCTCTAATGAGGGCGGGTCGAGCTCCTGCGTGGGGAGTAGCATGTTCTCGCGTCTAAGTACAGATCACTGTCACGTTGTAATGCTACCACCAGCACTCTGTACGCACTAACTAGGAACTGTCCCTTAGAAAGCCTACCCTGCTGTAGCTGTCACATCTGCCAAGTACTGAACTAAGCATTGATTAGCTAGAGCCACACGATGCCTTTATTCAGGTCCTAAGCTTACCCTCTGATACAATTTTTGAATAGAGGTAGCCAGACTGAACTGAGGAAACGAAGCAGGACCTATCCAACGTTTGTCAAAAAACGTGCCAACATTTTCAGATGACCATCTTCTGCATTCACACGAGTACAAGTAATAAGTCACCGACTATGCAGAGACACCGAATTTACCAACAACAAGCAAGAAGCTAACTCGATCGGGTGGAATATTGTGCCCGACACCGCAACTATCGAAACGAGATGCGTGTAGAACCATAACGTTGTACCGATGATAAACTACATAGATATTCAGAGCAACACGATCGCGAGCTCCATTATATTAAATTGTTTCGTGTCGGTGGTACAAGGATAGTGTCTGAACAGAAATGTCTGTGCACACGCAGCTGAATTACCTTGGTATGGCCCCCGGGCAGGGCGCGGGTGATGAAGGGGACGTCGCCATCGCCTTCACACGCATACAGTGGGCGCAGAGAGGCTACTGGATGACGTCAAAAACGAACAGGGACAAAATCCTAGAAGCACTGGACGTACACATAGACTGGAAGCAAGACCAAGCAGGCGTGATAAGCCGGTACACCGCGAGTGAGGCCACCCACAGAGCGAGAGAACGCGCTGGCAACGGCGAAGCGACATGTAACCGCCAGCCAGGCGGACCCCAACGCCATGGCCAAAGAAGCGAAGGAAGCGCAACCCGAGTTGCACCTGGAACCACAGAGGTGCGAGGTACCAGGAACTCATCATCCCTATGCGTCCACAGCTGACGTGTATCACCGTGTAGGGCGGGAAGAGGATCGGACCACGCCGGGAGGGCGTGGCAAGCACATCCGGTGGCGCCGGAGACAGCTCGGTAACAGCGGCAACGAGAAGTGGCGGACAAGGCATAACCAGAGCAGAGGCCATCAAAGCGGTTTTGACGGGCGACACGTCACGTGCACCCCAACACGACCGCAAACGTGTAGGGCCCGCGACCGGTCAACCGCCGAGAGCACCGGCATCGATGGCTCACCAGACAGAGGAATACGGGGCAACCCCGTCACCGAGTCCTGAGAAGTTAACGCGGATCGGCGCCCAGCCCCTGAGGCGCGCGACGCGCCCCCCACAGAGGCATCAGGTCCAACCACTTCCGGTAAGCACCTACTCACGCATTACAAACATGCGTAAAAATCGAGTCATAATATTAATGTTAAGGGGTTCGTCAATGTAGTATATACAAATACACATCCAATCCAGTGGCCTCAAGTCAAAGCTTGAGTATATGAGCGGCAATTAATGCAGGAAACACAATTCATGCCCAGCAATATCCTGAACTTATTTAGCGGGGTGCGCATCGTCTTATATCCTTATTGACCAAAAATAGACCAAGACAAAACTAGTTCATACGCGAGCAACCTGTTGCAGGCAGTGGCCACGCCATCACATACCCGGACACCGGCAAGCGCACTGAGCCCGCAACAGCACCCCAGCAATAGCGCCGGCACTCCGCCGACAACAGTGCGCGAAAAAGGAGGTCAAGCTACAAGAGTTGGAATAACACCAACAGCAAAGGCCGCGACGCCCCGCGAAAGGACGGCCCCACCTCCGCAGCAGACAGTACGGTTTGGAGACCTCCCAGTGGAATATATCATGTGCCGAGCGGGTCGACGTAGCTCTGCATGCAGGATGCACAGCTCCGCGTTCCTATACATGAACCTCAGCGTAGCCAGGGGTTCAACATTCTAGACATGGACACGTGGGGATTGTCCCCCATCGGCAGTGTCATAGAGGACGGCAGCGTAATAAACTCAGACAAGGAGGAGGGACTGGAGGTGGAAGGCACAAACACCCACCCCGCGATGATCCCCGAAACAGAGGAACCGGGGGGCATACGTACACAAAACATCGACATGTGTACAGGAGGCGTAGGGACCAGCGTCATGATGACACCGGCACTGGGGACGGGCGCGCCTGAATTGCGCACCAATGCCCATTACATCCCGCAGTTTGAACAAATAACCGCAAGACCGAATAACCAGCCACTGACGAAACCCGCGGAGATTCTCAGCGCCCTTTTGCCAGGCGTACAAGTCGGCCACATGGAAGAAGCCGAACTGAACCAACTGGCGGGTCTGGCGCAGATCATAGCCAGAGTGCGCTTCCCTCACAACAGGACGGAAGTAGTTAAGTCATCGTTTCCACTGATTAATTTCGTTGATCAACCTTGCGACCTAACAAAAACAGTTCATGCAGATAAACCCCTCAGCGCAACGGATGACAACTAACCAGCAAACAAGCCAACCGGGTGCCAACAATCCAGCCTCAACACAACCGGTACAATCCACCCCAAACCGATGGCCAGGAGCACCCTACGCGACTCCGGCACCTCAAGAGCCAGCACAACACCAAGAGTACCGGGTGGGTCAGCGGAGGCCAACACCGCGGCCACCTGTACCCTCGACACCTGGAACCACGCCGACACAAGGAAACCGGTCGACAGAGAGCAAGCGCCGCCGTCGGTAACACGGTGACTTACCGGCGTACAGCAATGGGAAGCTGGACGTGTACGGTCTAGTTCTAGTAGGTGTGAATGCATCAATTATACAGGCAGGGATTAAGTGGTCGTAGTTGGTAGACAAATAGCGCTGTTTTCACAACGTGGAATGTGACCGTATGAACCGATATAGCTCTGAGCCCCGACAGGTGACTAATAGTAGGAGATCATGACATACATGATCGTGGGTAGGTATAGGGTAGCAAGTTTGGAGGTTGTAGCCCAAGCTTGCTCACAATGCATGTGGCTGATCGACGTAAGCACATGCCAAATATGAGTTGACTAGTACTGTCCTACGGATATGATTAATAGGGACATCGATGTAACACAAATGATCCCAAGTCACTGCCCATTCACGTGATGCGTGCATGGACCCAGTCATGCACGCCCCCCCGCACAATTACTGATCGAAGCGACGTCGCAGAATAACGTGGATCATAGGTACGATCGAAAGATACAGATAACCGTACCATAGGACGCGCGTTACTGTACGAACCACGACCAAATGGATTGTATGAGAACAAAGTACACAAGTAAACAATAAGAGAAGACAACAAACTAGTAGCGCGCTCACGTAACGACACTGCGAATTCGCACCAATGCATACACTCGGGAACATCGAACTGTACACATGCGAAATTAACACGACGCACGACAGAATTCTGGAATTGTCATTGAAAATTAACACGACGCACAATGCATTACAA
>JAULKQ010042174.1:7616-20823 GCA_032356285.1 Smithsoniella earleae | reverse complement strand
GCAAGTAACTAAAGCATCGCATCCATAAGCATTGAGGCATTCAATCATTGTCACAAACTGCAGTCAAGTTCGTGCACCGAAGGTATGCCAAGTAATATTTCCTTGTCCCTTCTGCAGTTGTCGTCAAGCGGGACGACGAAATCCCAACAGTGATACACTGGATGTGGAGCAAGCAAGTGCCCCCCTACGTCGACCATAACAACGCAGTGCGGCCGACAATGAACTACCACATACACCCAGTGGGGGATCACACGCCGGCCGCATGGTGTTGCTTGCACGACGGCCACAAGAACACGAGGGAGTGGTGGGCTGAATGGGAGTCCCTTCCCTCGAGCGCCGTTGAGGGGCGAAAGGCCCGGATCCAGGCCATGCACGCCAAGGCGAAGGAGCCTACCTTCGTCACAACATGGCGGAGCGCGGGGAAGCGGGCACCGCTGCTGGACCGGGCGACAATGTCCGCAGCGATGCGGGTCGCGATAGTGCGCCACGTCCACCTCACCCAGAAGATGCTCTCCACCAGGGCCAACCACATGTACTTGAATATCGCCACGATAGCCCATCTATTCGCGTCCAACTGGTGCTGGTTCGGATTCTTGCGCGCAGAGGCCCAGCATAAACTGCACTCCGAGTCCGGGGTACAAAAGGTAACGAAACCGGAGTGGCTGGAGGTAACATACGAAGACATGGCGACGGAGTTGGCGAAGTGCCTGGCTGTTACCTGGCGTGCCGAGGAGGCGTTTACGACGCCGAAGACCGCCGAGGATAAGGCGATGGCAGCGGCGGATATCGCCGTAGCGGGAATCAGTGTGTTCCTGCGCAAAGTGACCATAAGCTCGGCGCACACGTGGAAGGTGGCGAACGCGGAAACGGCATTCGCTTCGGTACTGGCATTGGGCAGCCAGGTGGCGAGGTATTGCGGGGAGGATTTCGGCACAGTCCCGCAGGTGCAAGCATCAGCGCGGGAGGGATTGGGTATCACAGGCCAGGTATGCGTTCAGTATGTATATTCGAACATGTCGCAGTAAAGGTGCAAGCAAGTACGGGTAGTGTGATAATCCCGAACGTGGCACGTGCAGACAAGGAAGTGGGTGCTGACGCCGTTGATGCAAACAGTGGTGAGCATGTTCCCACTGCTGAGTGGCACCGCATGGAGGCCCATGGTGCCCTATCTAACGAGAATGGGGCTACCGGAGATGTACGATCCGACCGCAACTGTATGTTACCCAGTGCGGGTTCAATTGCAGATCGAAGAAGGCCAGGACTGGACATGCGTCAGGGAGTACGTCCAATGGATTCTGTACTACCACATGAAGCCGGAAGACGAATCCGTGACGGCGGAGTCGGTGAGAGCGGGATGCTTAACCGACTTGACGCGCAGGCACGGCCCGTTACACGACGAGGCACCCCAGAAGCAGAGGGGGGGCCTGACGAGGGATCTGGATCCGGCTATTATGCGTTCGGAACCATCCGGACGGGGCCGGGGCGGTCGGGGCGGCGGTCGCTCCAAGAAGGGGAGGGGAAGCAAAGGTCGGGGCGACGTAGAGGAGGCGGGCGTAGCAGGGCAGGCCGGGACGTCCGGCACGGGCCGCGTGGCATCAAAGGCAACCGCATCCGCGGTCGGGTCGCAGGGAGCTGGGCGGAGGAGAGGACCGCTGATCATGCGGGCCGTACCCGCAGAAGAACTGAACCCTCCACTGGAGTACTATCCAGTGAACGACGACGCGTACATCGACCCGCGCGACCCAAATACCCGAGAAGCCGATGAGGAGTCCGACAGAGAGATGCAGGGCTCAATGCAAAGCGAGGAGGAGGGTGGACGAGGGTCGGAGGCTCGTCCGGCAGTCAGACAAGGACGTGATCGCGAGGACACATCCGACGGGGAGGCGGAGGCCGTGGATGCACGGGAACGTGGAGATGACGGACCCGAAAGCGGAGAGGGGGCGTCGGGGCGACAGGCAACAGCGGCAACAGCAGCGGGGGCAACCGGAGAGCGCCCTGAAGCAGGTGTGCAGCACTGTCAACAACCCACGATCTGCAGAGGGCTAGATAGGCGCCCATGAAGTTGGTAGTTACGTTAACACGGATTGGAACCACAAAATGGTTAATGCAGTCGGTACTTAAATTGTAGGTACATAGCACTACATACAGTTAGGTGCGAAAGAGCGCACGCTCTCCACCCGGGTACTTTCCCGGAACACGCGCGCGACATATAACCGCCGAGATACAGCGCACTAGGGCCACCTCGAAACAACGTTAACTGCGCGTACATGCAGATACCGGCAGGCAGGATCTAGAGCGACCTCGCCCATCGATCAAGCTGCCAGCGCTCCCACACGTTCCCCCACCGAACAGCCCCGCCAGAAGCGCAACCCGCAGCCGACGCACAAGCCGGGCCGCGTCGCCAGATAACGCAGAAGAGCCGACAGCACCACCACCGAGCGGCAGTGCGCAGACACCGCAGGAAACGCCCGGACCTGCGACGGCCAGTGCACCGGCAGCGGTTATAGAGCCCGCATCCGAGCTCGCACCCAACCCACCACCGGTGCACGTAACGGAACCGCCCCACACACAGACACCACCTGCGACCGCCACTCACCCACCCGCACCAACCGCAGCACCCTTGAAAGGCCCAACCCCCCCACCTGGACCCACGCCAGCACCCCTACCGTCGCCTGCATCGCCACCGGACCCCACACCCACAACAGCGCCATCACTCACACCCCAACCCACAGCAGCACCAACCCCCGACCCCACAGCCACCCCAGCACCCGCACACGAGGGTACAAGTGCCTCTGCAGAGGAAGAGGGATCACAACCCCCACCCACCGAGACGCCTCCGTCAAAGGCGAACTTGCAGCCAGCCGATGCGGGGGCAACCGCTGGGCAGGCGGAGCAAGCCCACATACCCGCCGCTGCAAGTGAGGGCGCGCACAACCCTGCGGCACAGGCAACCGCACTCCCCCCCACCACCACCGAACACACCACGTGTAGCGCCAGGGACACGACACCAACACCGGCACTGCCACCCCCATCGAGCGAGGTACGAGCAGCGCCCGTACTCGCCCCCCCTCCATCAAGTCAGTCTCTCCCGTCACTGTGTGCCGAACAGAGGTCGAACGTGCCGGAGGAGACAGCACCCAGCCGCCCTGAAATGGCCGTGCGGACGCCGGGTTCGGGCGGCGCACCCATCGACAGCGAGGCGAGGGAGCTCGGCCACGAAACCGGCGCCATGGCCCTCGAGACATCCCCGGCCGGGGACCCGAGACGCACTGACGTCGTTATGGCGGACGAGGAGGGCGAGGATGACGCTGGCGTCGCCGTGAACGTGGCGGGCGACCCGAAGGACGCGAGCAAGGCCGCACCAGGGCTGGGAGACGTAGTAACCCCCGGCCAGGAAGCGCCGTTGGAGCCCGTGGCCCCGATGGAAGCCCCTGCACCGCCACCAAGGTGTTCAGCCACCCCCGCGCAGGCATCCGCGCCCCTGCCCGACCCTACGCCGGAGCCCGGGGCAAGTAAACCCGGAGCCGCAGACCCGGTGTCAAGACCTCAGGAGGCCGAGAGATCTACGATCGCACAACCGGAGCCAGCCCGGGGCGATGTAGGAGAGACCGGCGCCCCTGCGCTGGAAGAAGAGTCAACCGCACAAGTGACTGAAGACGCTGCGGTACCATCCGGTGCGAATGAAGGGGGACCGGCGGGGAGAACAAGGAGCTCCCTGAAGCGCAAGCGATCGGGCACTCCGCCGGGAGCAACGCCGGCTCGCAGCCGGCGTACATGGGTTCCGGGGCCGCTGCCCCCGGGCTGTCGGAGGCGCAGAGGCGATGGCGGCGGGCACCAAGTGCAGGTGAGCACTTCCCCCCCCCCCCCGAGTAATATTTTGCAAACAGGACAAGGTACCGACTCAATTGTCCGAGTCTTACATCTGCAGCTAATACGGTCCCCAAGAGGTGTCACAGACGCATCAGTGACAAAGGGAATGCAGGTCGTTGATGGACCCGACGGAGGGCAGACCGACCCGTCCAGCGGACCCCGTACGCGAGGCGGTGCCCAGGCACCCACACCCCCCCCTCGGGCAACACGACAAAGTGTGCCTGTGTACAATGTCGTACAAGAGGAGGATGGCACCATGTGGGCAACCCCCCGGGACGGGGGTCAAAGAATTAAGCTGCAACCGCCCCCCGGTGGCAGGATAGGCATGATAAGTCGCGAACGCGCGCAACGACTGGATGCGGCTTCCCGGAGAAGGGCGGAACTACTGAGCAGAGTGGAGGCGGCAATGGCGGAAGGGCGGCTCTCCCACGACCAGGTGGAGAGGCTTTTGTGAGGTGATGTGAGTGATTGTACGCATTGTGCAAATAACAGGGGAGCAAATAACTTAGAGTGATGGGAATCAGCTACGTAGGGAAGGAGGTGAAATTTTGCGAGTTGTGGTAGAGCAGAAGTAGAGAGTAGGCAGCAAGCGTAGTGTCGTTGGACTGAAGATCGGGTCATTACGGCCCGGAGAGAGCACACATCGGAGGCTTTTATAGTTAGATAGAGTAGAGTGACGATCGCGACGTAGGGGAACGAGGGCGTAGCAAGGGTAGAGTAGATGCCTGTGACAACCGTACATGACGTTACAAGATAGGCGGAAGCATGAACGGAGAAGCCGAGTAACGCATTCAAATCAGCTAATGTCGAGCACAACGCCTGCCAACAGCACGAAATACTTACCCACGTCAGACCAAAACAAGACCACCAGTGGCCCGGTGACAACATGAGAACAACATACTCCGCCTACCGCGGAACCCGAAAGACCGCTCACCCGCATGTGCAGAGAGAATGGGTCTGGTTAACTCGTGCATATGCACCGCGGCCAGACTGTGCCGCTGTCTGTCTATGGCGTCCTGGACACACATAAGGTCAGGAGGCCGGACCCTGGACCCCGTCCCATCATCATAACCGTTCAAGTCACAGCCCGGGGACGTTCGCAACGGTTGAATGCGCCACAACATGGCAACTGCGAAATGGACCACATCAGCGCCTGCAGTGCAAACACCGTCGACGGCTTCCCCGCCGGAGGTGCGTAAAGCTACAAAGTATAGTATCTGCCCTACGAAATCTTGTGCAGGTTGCCCCTCGCCATACATGTATCTTATGTGAAACCACGAATCATCGCAGACCTTCTGCCGAGTGTGCTTACGAGAAGTCCAATGCACCCCCCCCATGCCCGACGCATGAGCGTACTGACGCATGACAAGGGCACCTGTTCCCAACGCACGCTGGAGGGCGGGGACGGAGCCCGGCAACCACCCGCGCGCTCGAAACCACTCCGGAGCACCGTCGAACAGAGTGCAAAGGAGCTGCAGGACATCACCCGCGATACGACAAGGCACAGGCTGTGGCACAGAGCCCCCCAGCATCCGGACGCCCAATGCGTCAGGTGGATCGTGGACCTCGTTCCCAGTAACCCGGGCGGCATCCCTCATGTCCTGGACGCCCTCCACGTCATCCGGGTAGCGTGCACGATGGGCCCGCAGAGCCACAAGCAACAGAAGGAAGCCCATGAACACGGCCTCAGGATGCTGCGCGGAGCGGCTGCGGATTCTCTCTTTTAGCATCTTCACCATCCTCTCATTCCACAGCTCGTTAAACTGCATACTGGACCCACTCGCCCACCAAATGTCCAACATGTGACGGACCACTACGTGCAGCTTGTACGTAGTGGGTCCGCGCCCCTCCATCTGTACGTAGTTTCAAGTTCACTGCAGTACTGCCGGATCACACAGGCACTGTGATGCGTCGGGGCGACCGCACCTGATCGAGCAGCTCCGCGTAACGTTCAAAAGATGTCCTGGCCCGCTCGTTTTCAGCCGGATCGCAAGTGCGATCGGTGATGCGCAGACAGTGCAGGAGGGCGGGACGAAGAACGCCCCAAAGCTGGTAAAACTTATCGCGGGCGTCCTCTGTGCCCTGAGGCCAGGGTAAGTCGTGCAGAGCTATGGGGGACACACTCTCCAGGAACACGAGCCAGTCCTCGCAAGTCCAATCCGTCCAGTGACATATCGCGTCGGCACGCGTGGTGTACGACTCGGTTGTGTGCCGAATGCGAGCGCAGCGGACAGAAATGGTACCCCGGACGGCGTAAGGGAGGACGTAATAGGCGGAGAAGTGAGCGGGGTCGCTTCCTGCAGGAGGGGATCTCATCCAGAACGTCCAAAAGTCCTTCAGGACACCCAAAAGCAGAAGGTGAGACGGGGGATACACGAACATGTTTTGAAACCTGCATAACGATAACCAACGACTCCGTGATCATATTTGCATGAATCAATACACACCACAAGACATCAACGAGTGCAGTTCACAATACTAATGGAGCATAGGGCTCGGAGCAAAGTGAAAGGAACCGCACGTGAAGTAGGATAGCGAAGACAAGACCGGCCACCCGCGACAGCCGTCGTAACGCGCGCGCATGGCCGGCTTTTTCCGTAGCCGGTCGAACGCGTCCACCCGGGACTTGTGATCCGGGGCGCTGATGACGGTACGCATTGCCTGTTCTCCAAAATGCTCACGCGCAAGCGCAGCGGCCCGGGACGCGCGTGCGTGCATTTCTGTCTCCGTGTACTTGAGTACGCCAGCTACTGACCAGTCCTTATTCCGAACTTCCTGTACAGAGACACGAACCAGTACAAGCCGACGAGTACGGAATTTGGACGCAGGGTGCAAAGATGGGGAGCAACCAAGGGGCGCACTACTTCGTCTCCAGACCATTCACATCGGTCGGGACCGGGGTCAGACGGATCCAAGAGTCCGGCGGGCAACGAGAGGGGACCTCCGCCTCGCAGTGGATGCAGGTACAGGGGATGCACATAGGAGACGCCCTCACGCGTACTAGGCACGGGAACGGTGAGGGGCACGTAGTACCCGGACCACCTGCAGCGGCATGGGACCTGAGTTAAGGCGATATTCACGCATAGCGCAAGGCCTAAAGAGAACATGACAACACCTGGTAGCGTGCGACTCCCTGCAGTAACTCCCAGACTGGGCACACCGCGCGCAGGCCCTTCGCCCAGAATGGCCCTGTGTGTTCATGAGGGCGGACATAAAGGGAGTGTCGGCGGAGACAGTGGCGACAAGCGGCCACACGTCCATAACACAAGTCTCTCGAGATGCGAAGGACGCCTGATCCGTCACGGCCTTGGGCACGCGCAAGCGCAAAGGTACACCGTCCGGTGACCCTGCAACGATTCGGTAATGTTCTCCCTGCTCCCTCTGCCAATGTATACAGCAACTCCCAGCGTACAGTCATGTAAAGAAACGCACCTGGATCGTGTCGACGCAGGGAAGACTCGAACCTGGCGAGTAGATGGGTGAACGTGAAGGGTTCGCTCGGCCCCTCCACTACCATGAACGGTAGCCACGCGGACTGAGTGGCGACAACGTCATGAGGTAGATCGATTAGCCGCAACCCCAGAATGGTGGACGAGTATCGCGAGGTGCTGAACGCTCGACCGGCATCGCCACCTGCAAAGGCACACGTATGTTACAGGGTCATGCCCGAGGGGGACATCACTACAACTCACAAGAGGAACACACCCAAATTCAACAACACGACCATTTCCCCCAGCCGTCGACGACACCGGCTGAGTCGCCCACCCGTCACGCGATCCAACCATCGAGCATACGACGACCCCCAGAAGGTTCCAGGTGTGTTCCAAGTTCTACATCTGCCCACACCTTCCGCAACGACCTGTTCACCAAGTATGTACATTAATACAAGATGCAACGGCAGCTCCCAATAGCGTCGTCGGGGCCGCAGCGAGCTACCAGCACCAACAAAACGGGATGCACCGCAGAACCCGCAACGGTCGGATCGGTGATCATCCCACTCCTCACGAGACAGATCAGGGAAGGGCCGCCAGCACACCGAGCACACGTGACCCTCGTAATCGCGAGCTTCGTGCACACGCAATATACGCTTAACTACATCGAATGTAGGAGGATAGTTGTGTACGATTCCGCGGAGAGTGCTGGCACAAGTAAGCCGCAGATCGTCGTTGACCTGAGCGTCGGTCTTCAGATTCTCGACCTTCGCGTCCGCTTGGGCGTAAGCCGCCCGCAACACGGTGCACATACTGCCGTTAAATATGGGCTGATGCGACACGAGTCTCCACCACCACCTGGAACCGCGCCGCGCGGCGCCTGCACACGACAAACATGCGTTCCCATGTAAACACGTGAGTACGTATGTATGAAAAGCACAGGGTTTAAACAGCCACCCACCGAGCACACGTGTTATGCATAACAAGTCAAAATAGCGAGCGTACCTAACCGACCCTCGTCAAGTTCCTCCCACAAGTCAAAGACGGGGTTGTCCCCTGCATTTGGATCGATCTCTACTTCTCGCACAGAACCATTCGACACAGAACCATCCGGCACAGCGCGGGGACGGACACCGAAGGCATACACGGGATCGTCGCCCACCAACCCGTCATCGAACCCACCCGAAAAGCTGCCCAGATCGTCATCCGTATTAATAACATCCGAGCCACTCATACGCGTATGCAGGGACGAGGCGGCCGGGCTAGCATCCGACCCCTCCACCGGGCCCGACCCAGACCGGCCAACGAGCAACGACACATCATGCGACAAGAACGACGTGGCGTCAACAGTGCGCGCATCCGCGGCGGGGATGTCGGAACCGGGCGCATGTGCTGCCGCTGCAGGATGCGGATCACGAGACGACGTAAAACCGCCGTCGGAGAGCTGCATCTCAACGGGCATTGGCTCGCCGGAAGCGCCCGGAACGGGGCACTGCGGTAAGGACTGCACCTCCTCATCACCAAAGGCCCGTCTTGCCGACACGCCCACGTCTTCTACACATTCCGACGGCAACGGGGGAGGATGGTTGGCGAGGCGCAACGAGAAACCTGCAAAGGAACCCATCCAGGCATGAGCGGGAGCTTAGCCACGCAGTGGACAACCCGTAACGTTAAGAGGTGCGTACCTGGGCATGCACGCGACATTGCATGACGTTGTGCCACGAATTTCCTGTCAAACCTACAATCGCTTGCTGGCCTCCCCACCCTCTCGCAGTGTGTACACACCGCGAACTCTTGACCCGCGTTCCAATCGATAACGAAGCGGAAGCCCATGTGACCGAGATCACGGCGACTGGTCCCTCTAAAAAACCTAGGCATATGGACGTTTACAAAATACAAGATCCCCTAGTGTACCTAAACAAGCATGCAGACTTAGGTATACCCACATACTTCCAGGAAACGTGTGCACAAATACGAATGAACGACGTCTACAGCGGTACATAGCTGCGTCATATCCGACACGATTTCAATACGAACCAAGTACTATGTAACCGTACGGTACGGAGAGGCAGTATACTGTACTACAAGTACACAATCGCGACAATAGCTGATCATGAAGGCCATTAATGACTGTGGTGACAGGCAAGTAATACATAGTACAATCATGGCACGAAACACGACGCAGCGTGGACAACCATACATTGCATGAACAGCACGGCCACAACGACCCCTAACACATCAACAATATATATCGCACACAGATTAAACTAATACAGCGAATTCGATAGATAACCACATGTATAGAAGCATTTAAGACCGAATACGTACACGTGAAGTGAATAACGCTAAACAAAGTGAACATCACGCAAGGTAGCAGAAAAACAACGCACCTAGGCCGCAAAAGCGTAGCTTTTGACACAGAAGACAAGAGCCCGGCAAAAATAATACAAACAAGTAATATATGTAGTGGCAGTCAATCAGAAGAAGGCATATTGCATGCACCATGCATGCACTAGATGGCGTAATTGCCCGACAGTTCGACACAGAGACGGAGAAGATGACGAGACCATCATGGGCAACACAACAGATTTCAAACAATTGAACAAGGTGTTTGATACAATTGAACTACGGACCACGTCATGATCCACATTGTTAAAATGCTGAAACGCAAGACATACGTTGCACTAGGGCGTGCGTCATCCTTAACAGCGCATCGGCAAACTTGAACGACAAGCACAGAATCTTAACGTTACACTACACAGACATTAATCATAACATAAACACAAACACACAGTAAACCAGCATTCCCTTCATAGTACACCGTGTACCACACTGTGCATATGCAGCGAACGTTTGATCAGACACGGCGCGCCGTTGGCACAAACTTGTCAGCTCCATGCAGCACACCAAATCCAAAGAGCACCAACGTGCACAAACAAGACGATTCCCAACAAAAGGACAGCTATCCATTCGAACCAAAGTTACAATAATACGAACGGGCTTGTTTCAAGACGACTGACGCTCGACCCTTCCACACGACGCAACCATTGGATATGCATGAACCGACCCACGTGCAAGTTCGACGGACTTAAGGCTACAGATTCGAACATGAGCGTAGCCGCGGCCACGGATTTCGCCCACGCCGCGGCATGCAAAACTCTTGTGACAGGAGTTCCTGCGACATACGGGGTTAACTGCCGATTAACTGACGCATGCATATGAAAACTCTTGCAGCAAGAGTTTTGCAAGAGTTTCCATTTTCCCAGTGCGGGATAGCCTCTAGAAGGACAGCGTATCATTTCTCTACATCTGCAGCTGAGGGTGCATCTGATATCGTACACGAAGGATTTCCAACCAGGAAGATGCAGCTTAGCAAGTAGACCCCGGAGGCCTTGGGTCCTGACACAAAAGAATTCCGCAATATTAATAGCGAATTAGCGCGCAGATACCACTCTAGGCTGGCAAATACATTCCACCCCTTGTTTCGGAGTACACGCTAGCGTTCTACTAGAACTAACCCGTCTCGCCAGAGTATGTTCTCGTGGCATCACGAATCAGCCCCATACAGTAGCCACGCCAGTATCCGTAGTCGGGACGCGTGGGGGATGAAATTCACAGTCAGCATATGGACAGTTTGCGGTGTAAGGTATATAAGAGCTGTTAACAGCCCACAATGGCGCCACCGCTCGGGAACCAGTGACTGGCTTACCACAATGGCATGTATGTGTTTGAAAATCGCAACCTGTAGACACACGTGATCCTTACAGTGCACCGACCGTTTTGATGAATACCGTCAAAGGGTATCCGTAACTGAACGTACGTTGAATGAGGTCACGTACCCAGATCATTTTTGAAATATTCGATAACACATTTGTCAACAACGAGCTGGCCTGCAGCGTAATGAGCTCGAGGGCCGCAGTGTCAATCGATACAGGTGCCGATATAGTTGAACCCATAATCAAGAAAAACCAGGAGACATTTGGGGCTCAGGGAAAAAATTTCATTCACCTGAATCTAATAGAAGGTGAAATTCCAAAGGTTGATCTGGTTTTTTGCCGGGATCTCATGGTACACCTTCCTCTTTCAAAAAACATAACGCTTATTAAGAATATTATTCATAGTGGATCTAAGTATTTTATGGCCACAGATTTTCCATCAGAATCCGAAAACATTGAAATTGTATCAGGAGACTGGAGGACTCTTGATTTGAGTAAAAATCCATTTTTATTTCCACCACCTGTTTATTCATATAAGGAAAAATCAACCCTTGGTAATGGAAAATTTCCAGAAAAATATTTAAATGTCTGGTTGGTCAAGGATCTAAAAATATTTTGATTTCCATTTTATTTATCGGGAATTTCTATTCTTCCAAAGAGGGAACTCTAAACCCAAGCGAATGGATATCGATGAAAATTTCCAAATTGAATTATGATGTTTCGCGGGCTTCCGGCTCAAGGAATATTATTTTTAGGGCTATCGATATTGCCATTGCATCAGCATTTAGGAAGTATAATATTCTGCATCAGGATGTATTTAGTTTTAAAGCTTTTTGGTTCACAGTTTTGGCATCCCTTTTTGGTAGGCTTAGGGGGAAGAGGATCATTCTAAACATCCATGGCGGTAGGTTCCTGGAATTCTTTGATAAATATGCCCGTTGGATAAAACTTACTCTGCCAGGCAAAGCGACCGTTATTTCACCTTCTCAGAGGATTGTCGCGGGTTTACAAAAAAGAGGGATTTTAGCACAGCACCTACCCAATCCGCTTGAACTGGATAAGTTTCCATATGCCTGGTCTCCCCAATCAGAATTACGGATCCTATGGGTAAGGGCATTTTCGAAGGTTTACCAACCGGATCTAGCTGTAAAAGTGTTGGCGGGCCTGATTGATAGGGGCGTTGAGGCCAGTTTGACAATGATCGGTCCGGACAGGGGAGAACTTGAGAATACCAGGAAGCTTGTCGAGGAGTTGTCTTTAGGCGGTATTGTCAATTTACCTGGCGTTGTGGACAATAATAAGCTTCATGAGTATTATCGGTCCCACAGCGTATTCCTGAACACCACATTATACGAAAGTTTTGGAATGACAACTATGGAGGCAGCATCTGTAGGCATCCCTATTGTTTCAAATAATGTTGGGGAGCTACCCTTTATTTGGAAGGAAAGCGAGGAAATTCTCTTTGTCGAAAAATGTGAACCAGAAGCCTACATCAACCAGATCCTTAGGCTGGAGAAGAATAAGGACCTTCCGAGTGAAATATCTAAACGTGCTAGAAAGATTGCTGAGCGTTATTCATGGGAAAACCTTAAACCCATGTGGATCCATTTATTAAATGAGTCTTAGAGGGTTCCTCCAAAGGAATATTCTCCTACCCGCAAGTGATCTTGCCCTTGGCACTTCTGTGTGGAAGCAATTGTTAAGGATTGAATCTGAGAGCCGGATGAAGAGGGTGGAGGTTTTAGAATTAAGGAAGAGGAAACTTTCTAACATTTTGGCTCATGCAAAGAAAAACAGTCGTTTTTTTTCTAAGCTTCGTGATGTTGATTTCACAAAAAACCCAGAGTTAGCCTTGAGGGAGATCAGTCCGTTGACCAAGGAGGACATAAGAAATAGGCCAGAAGAAATTTCAACCCGACCCTTGAAGAAATTAATAAAATGTGAAACAAGCGGATCAAGTGGAAAGCAAACAACTGTTTATGTTGGAAAGGATGAACTATCCATTTCAAGGGCTTATCAACTTGCATGGTGGAAGTGGGCTGGATATGAATTTGGAAATCCAATCATTCAAACTGGATTACAATTTGAGCGAAATAGACTCAAGGCAATAAAAGATAAATTCTTCAATGTCACTTATGTTCTAGCATTTGCGCATAATCCCGAAGTAATTATTGAAATTTTTAAAAGGGT